>JBBYHO010014319.1:0-12991 GCA_038382025.1 Adansonia gregorii
TTGTGAAGTATTTCATGAGGAAAAATACTAATCTTGAAAATATTTAAACACAAGCTAATTAAGCTTAAGTTTTAGTTTATATCAAAACTGAGATTAATTCAAAGCTAATATAGCTGACAGACCAAAACACTTAAAGTCACCACAAATCTGTTTTGGGTAGGTGATATTGGTCACCTAATGGAGTTCATCGTTTAAGGGTTATGAAACCCTTATAAATAAACTCCGAAGTGTGTGTACTAACCACAGATTGATATGGAAAGGATTGGGGAGTTGGTTATGTGAACGGTAAGACATGTCCTCTCCACGATGCCTATAAAACTATACCTATTAACCACTTGTTATCTTAAATCTTAATTAAAATTGATTTAATTTTTTTATACTTAATTATAATTCCTATATTTTGCAGTATATAAAATTAATATTGTTTTTCAATTAAAGGTAAATTAGGTTTTAATTAATTTTAACAATCAAAATATCTTTCGCACCTTTTCCGAAGAACTTGGAGCAATACGAAAGTTTTATTTTTTAGAAAATTAAAAATTTTCTTATACTAGTTTAGAGAGAGTATTTTGTTGTCTAAAATAATTGATAAGGTGAAATATACTGGAAGCACACACTATAGACTATTTTAACTTAGGATACTACCTCAAATTTTATTTAAAACCCATATTAAAGTTGATATCACCATGGGTTTTTAGCATAATAGTGTACTACTTTAAAGGATACGCATATATAGGCACCCTATTTGGTCTAGAACCTTAATTGACTTTTTTGTTTTAGGGGTTGGTGGAATTTTCTAGGTTCGGATGGTCGTAGATGAATTATAGAAAAATAAAAAGGTCTAATCAAAGTTTTGATTTATTCCTATGAGCTCAGTTTAATAAAATAGAGCATTTGAGCTTAATTGTCCAATTTAAGGGATAAGTGCTGGATTTGGGAAAATGGAGACTTAAGTCCTGAAAATTTGAAAATGTCAAATGATTATTGGTATATGTCTATTGAAGTGATTAAAGTGTTTATTTATGTTATTTGGATGGAAAAGAGACTTGTTTTAGAATTTAAAATTAAAAGTCAATAAAATGGAAAAAGTTAATAGTAGGTAAAGTCAACTATAAAAGTTAACTTTTTAGCTTAGAGTTAGATTTTAAAATTGAAAGAGTTTTACAACTTGAATTTTGACATCGATTATATTGGATTGAAATTGAACATGGACTTTAGGTCAAGATGGTTTAATTGAGACCAGGTCATGAAAGAACCTTAGGAATTTGAATACCAGAAGTTCTTAAAGGCTTAATTCGAGAGGTTCGGGATAGGAAATTTTAGATTTTTATTTTTGAGAAAGTCATTAATACATTTTTACTACAGGATGGAACATTTAATTGGATTTTTTTCTTGTGCGCATAATGATCAATTGAATGACATAAATATTTGTACAAGATTAGTGAAGGAATCATGCCTTAGCCGAATTCAACATGTGTTAAACATGCAAATTTTGCTCATCCATTCATAGGTAAGTCAAGGTGTGGTGTGTTTCTCACTTGTTAAGAATAAATAATAATGAATAAAAGTGATAAAAGCAGAGATATTCGTGTGATTCCAAACATTTCGCTAATGTTGAAAGTATAGTTCTAGGTCATGGCAGTTAGAGATCTTTGTTGTTTCCTTATATAGGACATTCATAAAGCCTATTTGGTCTCATTGCTGGATGTTCAAACATTCAAAAAAGTATTATAAACAAATTATCAAATGTCATAGTGATTGAAAGTTGTGTCAAAGTTACTGTTGTAGTCTGGCACGAGTCTTGCAAAAAGATATATTTTTAAGTAGGTAATAGACCTTAGGATCTTTTGCTTGTAGTTTTCCTATTATCTTTTTTTATTGGGCTGTGTAATAGGCTTCTGAAACTTTGATTTTGTGATCAAATGAGTATAGAAAAATCCCCAAACCTATACTATTCATAATGCTCTATTTTCATGCCTGATTAGTACTGCAAGTTATTTTTTATAAGAATTATCATTTTTGTGTTTTTTTCTCATATTTTTAATAAGCTTTCCAAGCATGTATGGCTTAACTGGTGGGCATTCTAAATGAATTAAAAAGAAAATTTAAAAGACAGGCTTATCAGATGTACTATGTGATGTAGTAGCATTCAATTAAAAAAATTTATGTGATAGCCGAAATGATTATCTGGCATTTTTTGGAATATTTTTAGATATAGTGAATCAACATTCATTAAAACTTGATTTGATGATTTTATGTAATAGGAATAATTTAGGATAAATTTGAAGAGCTTGAAAGGTCAAGTTTATCCATTGTTTTTAAGTCTCTTTGGGTTTGATTTTGCTTTCTTAAGGCATTCAAGTGCCTCAAAATTGATTTTAGAAGTCATTTTTATTGTATCAATAAGTCTAGATGTTTTTATAGAAGGTCCCTAGTGGTTTACATTAAAACTTCCAAGTTGAATTAAATAAAGTTGATTTTTAATCTTGTTTTCGAAGTTGTGGTTTCTTTAATTTATTCTAAGTGTACTACTTTTGTGATTTTTTTTTTAAATAGAGTCAAATTTGACAAATGCTATTGAAAATAAAGTCAATTAGTTAATATTATTAGAGTCAAATGCTTTTATAAAAATTTTCTTTATAAATGATTGTCACTCTGAATCAGTTGTAAATTCGAGTTAGTCTCGATAAGGGTTTTAAAAGAGATTTTTTAATTGATTTGGAATAAATAAAAGGGGGATTATGATTAAATACATATGACTGTCATCTTTTTTTAGTTAGAAGAGGGTAAACTTGGGTGGCTTTTTCCTGCCACCTTTGGGTATACTGCCTAAAGTTTTTAGCAACTGTCTTTTCCATGTTCAATAAAAAAAGTTATCCTAAGCCAAATTTGATACATCTTCATACTGAACAAGGAAAGCTCAAGCCTAATCCAGCTATAATTGAATTTTGATTAGGTCAAGCTTTGTATACCTTCGTGTAGTGATTCCATTTAAGTTGTCTTGAAAATAGTGCATTCATAGTTTCTTGTTGTCTTCATGCCCAGCCATTTTTTGATAGTACATATGGATATTTTGTGGTCCCATTGTATTTATTAAAATTTAATATTTTGAGCTTAGGTAGTATAATAAGGTTTGAAACAAGGCATAAGGATTTGGCATCCATAATTCCAAACTTATTGTTCCCTTCTATAGCTATAAAGCATTTTTCCTATAAGTTGTACTTAATTTTATTTTCAATAGCCTTGGCATACATTGAATCAACTATTTTTTCTTATTCTATTTGCTTATTAAGGTCTAGAACTAAAGGATTTACCAGTGACAATCCCATATTCACACGCTGATATCTTTAAGCCAAATGTGGTGCTGTCATAGGGTTTTTATAGATAAATGGTTGACTAAGTGGGATTAGTGTTGTTTGAATCAACTGCTTTTTCTTGTTTTATTTGCTCATTGAGGTCTAAAACTAAAGGATTTATCGGTGACAATCCCATATTCACACTGCGATATCTCTAAGCTAAATGTGGTGCTATCGTAAGGTTTATATAGATGAATGGTTGAGCAAGTGGGATTGGTGTTGTTAGGGGTGATTATTCTTGGGATGCTTTTTTAGAAGTGTTGGTGACTTTAATCCCTCATTTGGATTAACGTTAGGATTGGCTTGTTCCTTACCTTTATTAGTAGTATTTGTTTACTTTTTATCCTTTAAGGCAGCAGCAAGTAGTTTTTTTGGTTCAGCAATTTGATTTTATAGTTTATTAATCTTACAAAGCATTTGCTCCTGAGCTTCTCGATGCATAATTTCAAGCCTCTAGATATAAGCTTGGTGATCGTTCTCCAGTGCCTTCCAATGCAAATGGGTATTATACTAGTTTTGGATGTTTGATTCCATGTTTTGAGGACCTTTGCACTTTAAAATGATGCCAGTTTAGAATAATTAACATGATATGTATAATTTATGGGTGAATGAAGATGAAATCATATACATGTGATAATATTATGGAAAAAACATAATTCAACAAATTAAATATGTATATAAAGGCAAGAGATAGTTGGATTTGGACAATAGCTCCGGAATAAGTATTTTCATTCAAATATAACATTAATTACAGCCTATCAAGTTTGAAAGTAATCAAATCTAAAAATATCACTTGCTATTACATTGTTTGATTACAAGTTCTAGAAAGTTCAATAATTCTTGTCCACCGTCGCCCATGGCAATAAAGACTCACCTCACAGATTTGAATAATTCGACCATGTCGTTTGCGCTAGTTTAGACCATGAAGATTTATTCAATGAGGTTTTGAGGATATTCCTACACTTTGATCGAGATTGGTTGGCCAAGATTAAATTATGGCACAGTTCTTCAGAAGTCCTTAACAATGTCTCAACTTGATTTTACTAGATCGGAAAGGCATGCTCTAACTCATAAACCCTTGTAGTTAAAGGTTCACTCTTACTCCTTCACTCTTGAAGAACTTATTGTCGAGCTACCAAGCTTTCGCTTGTTTTTTGATAAATCTATGCAATTATGCGAGTTTTATTGAGTTTTTCTATGATAGTCTCCACTTTGGCCTTCTAAACCTCTAAGCCATTGGTAAAAGAGACAAGCTTAACTTTTCATTCAATAAGGATTTCTTGACTACATAGTTTTTCTTTGCCTTTTGAAGTGCTATGTACTTTTTCTTTAAGTCCTGAAGATCTTTGTAATGGCATTTTCTGTCTTGACAAGGTCACATACCACCCCTTTTGGACTTGATGCTCATGCTCCGATTAACTTTTTTTTGGGTTACTGATAAACTTCTTTAGCGAAATAGCTCTTTCTAATGCAAACTTATGTTTTAGGATCTCAATCTTAGATGGAAGGCTATCTGTCAGAACATGAGGGATTCCTTTAGTAGGCAATAGTATTGTATCGTTAACTCGCCTAACTATCCAATTTTCATAAGCTAGAGTCATTATTTTCTCTTTTTTTAATATGATTTAGTAGGTTTGTTGCCATGTGTCAATAAGCTTTTGCACCTAGCTTGTGTAACCATCCCTTCCATATGTGAAATCCGAAATACAAAGCTTGCGAATAATGGGGACAAGTTATCAACAATCATGTCGTAAAGCCATGAGAGGAGCATAACTAATGCTTCCCTATAATCCATTAAAAGGCACCCAATGAAATGGTTTGCATTTGTACACAATCAAGCCAGGAATGATCGATGGAACTATCTAAGTCACTTTATCGGCATTTAAATCTTAAAACTTTGCAATCCATTGATCTCTGGTGGTATCTTGCGACCATTCTTTTTCTAATAACTTGGTGGGAAGACTAAAATTCAACATGTATGGTTGTAGCAATTTCTCAGTCCAAATATGATTAAGGAACCATACATGCTTTGCTTGTTTTTCTCCTAAAATTTAAGGATCGGATAATTTCTACTAGGATGTCAGGAGCAAGATTGACACTGTAACTTATTTTTGAGCAAATATCTACCATGACAACCTTTTTGTGTCTTAAAGCCCTCAAGAAATTGATCATACCATAACCTACCAATGTGAAAGCATATCAAATCTTCTTATTATCTGACAAAGTACTCGTGGTAGATTTTAAACGATCCCATGTGATACATGCACTATTCTCTAATTTGACTAAATGTGAGTTTGTTCAGTGTTTTCTAACTTTAAGCATATTGGCCAACTTTTTCTTTAAGGATATAGCTTTTGCTAACTTAGAGTTAATTTTGTCAAATTAGGCCTTTATGATATTAAGCATAGCTGTATACTATTATGTAGTAGAGACTGGATCCTGGTTATTGAAAGTAAAAGACTTATATATGGGATTCTAAGGTTGTATCGCGGCATATAATAATCTGAAGTTGACTTTGATTTGAGTCGGCAGAGTAATATCCCATAATCTTCTACAAAGATTGCCTTATTAGTCTCATCCTAACCATTCCGTACATCCTTAACTCCTAAAGATTGAAATGCCTAAAAACCATTTTAGCCTGTTCTAGGATCTTTAAGATATATTTGCGCTAACAACTATCCCCACTTTGTCTTTATTCCTCTTTTCACTCAGCCTTGACTATCTCAAAATCTTTAAAACTTTTATCTAATGTTTATGCAATAATAAGATACCTGTCTACAGACATCTTTCGAACCAACTATCACAAAATGATATGAAATGATATGATGCATGTAGCAAAGATAACAATAGAGGAAACATTATGTTAGTTACGTATTAAATACAAGATATAAATCATAGAATGAAAATGCCTAATAACATCGCATGCCTCGAGACAAGCATGGGAAAAACATGGGTATAGATGTTTTGCCACCTAGATTTATGTGACTAGCATATGAACATGTCTGTGATATAAGTGTCCCATAAGGATAAATATCAATGCTTAATACAATGATAATTCATTTGTCACCATATAGTTGCAAGCTAATGCCAAGCTATCAATTGGACAACATGATAGCTTGTTTAGGTGTTTGCTTATAGTGAGATAGCATGATGCCTTTAAAAATGTTGTTACTCACTTATCATCGTTTACTAATTGATAGGCTCTAAGCCAATGGTTACGTAACATAATAACTTACCTGAGTTTTTTTGGTTCCTTAAAAAGTGATATTAGCCTCGAGAAAGATGCTAAGTGACAACATTCTAATAGTATCTCTTGTGAAAGGAAAAAGGCATTAACCGTTGGTCGAAAAACATAAGGACATGCCCTGGTGGTATTATTACAATGGATGACATAATTTGAGGCAAGAGAAAAGGCATTGGTGACGATGATCATTCAACATCATCTATGCAACAAAGAAAAGATAAAAAAGAGTAATAGGTAAGAAGTGTTTCCTAACTGTCGTATTCTCTAGGTCAATCTAGCATCACTCTAATATGGCCTAACATGGTTTGGCTCTTATGGTGGACTATATAGTATTAAGTTACCTTTAAAAGGTTCCTAAATCACTCCTTAGTCTGGGCAAAGACAGCCATAGGCACCCTAATCTCTAGCCCATCATAGGCTTAGTGAAATGGTTTTAATTTGGGCAGATGTATTTTGTTATTACCATTTGGATAAAAAGAGTACCATGAGAGCATAGGTACTCTACACCCTAAAAGATATTGCTAACCCATGGGTAAAGAAAAGATACCATAAAGACAATTAGCTCACTTTCACCAAATAAAGGTGTTATTATACTTTCCAAAAAATGACTGAAAGTCTAGTGACCATGACTTAAGTCGCCACCTATTAAATCTAGTGATTCCAAGTTGTGTTTAAATAGTGAATTTATAGACTATATATACCATAGTTCATTTTCAAAAGGTTCGGGAGTCAGTGATGCATGGGGAAGGATTAACACCCCTAAATGCCTAAAATTGGTATCACCTAGTGATAAATTATTAAAGTTGTTAACCTTGATTTCGGTTTTGATATAACAAATAAACTTAAGTTAAATTAATACTCAACTTTGTATTTATGTTTTAATTGAAAAGCATCTTAAAAAAATAATAAGTTTGTAATTTGTCAAAAATTATTGAGATGTGTTTGAGTCAACAAAAATGATTTCATAAACAGTTTTGAAGGTTAGCTCGACGCAAAGAACATGTGTATCGATACTATGCATAAAGCCCTCAAATGTATCGATATAATGAACATATGTACCGATGCAGGTTGTTTAGTATTGATACTCACTCCATGAGTATCGATACAAGGCTTGGCAGTAGCTAAGGTTTGTATGAAACCCTAAATGTACTAATACAGGTTGCTTAGTATCGACAGTCACTCCATGAGTATCGATACAAGATTTGGCAGTAGCTTAGGTTTGGCTGAAGCCCTCATATGTATCAATACAAAAGTATCTATATCAATACAGCTTGCTTAGTATTAATACTCATACCCCAGTATCGATACAATAAGTTGTAATGGTCATTTTTTGAATTGTGTATCGATACTATTGGTATTGTATCCATACTCTAGCATGTGATTGAATGGAAATCAGCATTTATGAAGGCCATAACAGATCTCCAACCAACACATTAAATGCCCAATGTTTATGAATCAATTTGTAGCAATAAATGGAGGTTCCAAACAGCTGAAGAGGCATAGATATAGAATTCATTGAATCATTGAACAATAAAAGCTTAAAGTCATCAAATTTATTATTTTTTGCTTATATCAATTCATACTCTTCAATTCTATTTGTATCTCATTCTTCTTGTACTTAAATTCTAGCAAACATCTACCTACTAGAGGTTATTTTATTTGCAAAATATTTTTTTCATTTCACAAAAGGGGTTATATTAAAATGAGTGAAAACATTTGAGAGTTTGGGGTATAATTCTCAAAGTAATTAAAAGGTTCTATCTAAGCCTTAAAAGATAGTTGTCTAGGGTTATACCTTAGCCTTAAAAATATTAATTTCCTTAGTTAATTGTGGGAATCAACTTGGTAAGAAAGTACCAAGAAGAGCAGACATAGCGGCCAAATTAAGGGATCAAATCTCTATACACTCATTGTTGGTTTTTTCCCTTATCTTATTTTTAATTTGCAAATTTAAAAAGTTTTATAGAACCAATTCACCTCATCTTGGTTCAATCTCTCCTTTGAAGCTAACAATTGGTATTAGAGCTTTGGCCTCCTTTATAGGTCTCACAACCTTTAGAAAAGATCATTGATAGCTCAAAAATAGAGAATGCAAACATTGCAATCAAAGCCTCAAGAAGCCCATAAGAGTTGAAAAGCAAGATAAAGTTTGTCTTGTGGCATTTGAGACAAATGCAAATGCTATAGGACTTGAAGGGCATTCTATCATGAGACCTCCACTCTTCAATGGTGACAACTACTCATATTAGATGACAATGATGAGGCTGTTTATCTAAGCAATTGACTATTAAGTATGGAAAATCTTCGTCAAAGGTCCACTCATTCCAAGAAAGAAAGTCGAAGATTGCATTGTGCCAAAGGAGGAAGAATAATGGGATGAACAAGACACTAAAATGGCACAAGTAAATGCCAAGGCCATGCATATATTATTTTGTGCTCTTGGTTTAAGTGAATAAATAGAGTCTCACTATGTGACAATGCAAACCAAATGTGGGACAAACTAGCAACCACACATGAAGGAACAAATCAGGTCAAAGAATTTGAAATAAGCATGCTCACCCTTGACTATGAATTGTTCAAGATGAAGATAAAGGAAACCATCAAAGAAATGTTGGATAGATTTACAAATGTCATCAACGAGTCGAAGGCACTCGAAAAGACCTATCCAAATAATGAGATGGTAAAAAAGCTATTCAATAGTCTTCCCAAGTCTTAGGAAGCAAAAGTGATAACAATTGAATAATCCAAAGATCCCAACACACTCTCTTTAGACGAACTCATAGGTTCTCTTCTAACCTATGAAATGAAGATCAAACATGGACAAGAACCATCAAAGAAGGCAAGTGTCACCTCTAAATCAATCATAGCTAGTAATGATGATGAAAAGGTCGAGAAAGATGAAGAAATGGCTATGTTCTCAAAAAGATTCAACAAATTCATGAGAATGAACAAAGCTAGAAGACCTCCTAAAAAAAATGATGAAAGGAGACTCAAGCAAGAAAGAGAAAGAACAAATTATTTGCTATGAGTGAAAAAAATCAAGACATATCAAATTTGAATATCTAATGTGGAAGAAATCAAACCTAAAGAAGCAAAAGAAGAAGGCAATGGTGGCCACATGGAGTGACAGTCACACTTTTGATAATGATGATGAGAAGGTGGCCAACTTATGTCTCACGGCTCATGATGAGCCCAAGGTATCTTTTAATGCTAATGCTTACTTATTTGATGAGTTACAAAATGCATTTGATGAATTAGCATTAAAATTTGAAGTTATGAATTTGAAATACAAGAAAATGAATTCTAAACTCAAGGAAAAAAATGAAACACTAAGCGTGACAAATAATGGTCTTAATAAAAGAATAGATGAGTTACAAGTCAATATTGATGATCTAACCAAGAAAAACATAAATTTGCATAACTCGTTTACAAGGTTTTATATGGCACAACAAAAATTAAATAACATGTTAGAAACACAAAGGGCATTCTTTGATAAAAATGGTTTGGGCTATAATAGAATAAAAAAAACTCACTTCAAGAACTTCTTTATAAAATCATTTGATGCATCAGCATATGTACAAATTGCCATAAACTTGGTCACATTCAATACATGCTCCTTAAAAACTATCACTTATAGAGGTAAACTTATTAAGGGAATATAGGTCCCCAACGGTGTTGGCATATTTCAAGATGAAGCTATAAAATTAAAATGGATTCCAAAAGGCACAAAAATTTTGAGCACTAATACTCAAGGACCTAAGAAATTTTAGGTACTTAAAAAGAAAATATGATTTTGTAGTTGTAGGAGGAAGAGCGTTGCTTCAAGGCAAATTCAACCAAAAAAATTCTTGGTACCTTGATAGTGGTTGCTCAAGACACATGACCGATGACCAAAATCAATTCGTAGAGCTAAAGCCTAAGGATGGAGGAAGTGTTATGTTTGGCGATAACTCAAAATGATAAATTAAAGGTATTGGAACCATAAGTAACAATTCTTATCCAACATTGCAAATGTTCTATTTGTCAAAGGTCTCAAACATAATCTTCTTAGTATTAGTCAATTGTGTGATAAAGGCATGAAAGTTATTCTTAAATCAATAAACTGTCAAGTTGTTGACGTTAAGACAAACAAAATTATTTTTGTAGGACATAGAGAAGAAAATGTTTATATTGTGCACCTAGATGACTTGTCTTCTCAAAGTGTTTGTTTCATTACTAATAATGATGACTTGCATTGGTTTTGGCATAGAAAATTAGGACATGCTAGTATGAATGCAATCTCTAAACTATCTAGAATAAACCTTGTTGTTGGATTGCCAAAAATAAAATTTGATAATGATAGAATATATGATGCATGTATCCAAGGAAAACATAGAAGAGCTTTATTCAAACCAATTACTATTGTCTCAATCGCTAGAGTATTACAACTTATTCATATTTATCTTTTTGGTCCTACTAGGATATTAAGCTTATGAGGTAAATAACATGGATTTGTCATTGTAGATGGTTGCTTTAGATTTACTTGGGATCTCTTTTTACACTCTAAAGATGAAGCCTTAGAAAAATTTATTACTTTTTGCAAAATCATTCAAAATGAAAAAGGGTTATTCTATCTCAAGTGTAAGGAGTGATCATGGAAAAGAGTTTGAAAACCTTGGTTTGACAACTTTTGTAACAAAAATGGTATTAGCCATAACTTCTCAACACCTAGAACTCCTCAACAAAATAGCGTTGTTGAAAGAAAAAATAGAACCTTAGAAAAAGTGGCTAGAACCAAGCTTTGCGAAAACAACTTACCAAGATATATTTGGATGGAAGCTATTAATAATTCTCACTATATTATAAATAGAGCCATGGTTAGGCCAATCCTAAAGAAAACTCCATATGAACTTTTCAAAAGAAGAAAACCTAACATTAGCTACTTTCATCCTTATGGATGTAAATGCTTTGTATTAAATAATGAAAAGGATAATCTTGGTAAATTTGATGCAAAAATTGATGAAGGAATTTTTCTTGGTTATTCAACAAATTCCAAAGCTTATAAAGTATTTAATAAGAGAACTTTAGTTGTTGAAGAGTCAATACATGTTATATTTGATCAAGTAACTCAACCTTGAGAAAAGGTATCTTTTGACAATAATGATGTAGAAATTACGAAGAACAAACATCACATAAGGAGCAAGGACAAACAATGCAAAATCAAGAAGATCCAAAAGAGGAAAAACTACATGAGCCAACTAAACTAGAAAGGGAAAGAAATCATCTTAGAGAATTGACTTATGTCAAAGATGGTGAGATAATTAATGATCCAAAGTAAGAGGTAAAAACTAGATTATCCTTTAGAAATACATGCAATTTTGTAGCCTTTCTTTCACAAATTGAGCCTAAGAATTTAGATGAGGCTCTAAAAATGATAATTGGATTATAGTTATGCAAGAAGAATTAAACCAATTTGAAAAAAGCAAAGTTTAGAATTTAGTTGAGAAACCAAGTGATTATCCCATTGTAGGTACTAAATGGGTTTTTGGGAACAAACTTGATGAGAATGGAATAATAGTTAGGAATAATGCTAGATTAGTAGCCAAAGGGTATAGTCAAGAAGAAGGAATTGACTATGATGAAACTTATGCCCTCGTAGCTAGACTAGAGGCCATTAGAATACTACTAGCTTTTGCATGTTTCAGCAATTTCAGTTATATCAAATTCATGTCAAAAGTGCTTTTTTAAATGGCTTCATTAATAAGGAAGTTTATGTTGAACAACCTCCCAGTTTTAAAAATCCTTATTTTCTCGATCATGTTTTTAAACTTCCCAAAGCTTTATATGGACTAAAGTAAGCACCTAGGGCATGGTATGAAAGACTTTCAAAACTGTTGATTGAAAAAAGGTTCAATAGTGGTAATGCTGACAAAACTCTATTTATAAAAGTAAAAAATAAGGACATTTTAGTGATTTGAGTTTATGTTGATAAAACTATTTTTGGTTTTACTAATGAATCTCTTTGTCAAGAATTTTCTAAGTTAATGCAATGTCAGTTCGAGATAAGCATGATGGGAGAATTAACATTCTTCTTAGGGCAATAAATTAAACAAACTCAAGATGGCATCTTCATCAATCAAGCAAAGTATACCAAAGAATTACTTAAGAGGTTTAAAATGGATCAAATAAAGCCTTGTTCCACACCTATGAGTACCTCAACAAAGCTTCAAAAGGATGAAAGAGGTAAAATCGTTGACTCTAAACTTTAGAGGTTTATGATAGGTTTATTGCTATATCTTACCGCAAGTAAACCGGACATAATGTTTAATGTATGCCTATGTGCTAGATACCAATCATCACCATAAGAGTCTCATCTAATTACTGTAAAAAGAATCTTTAGATATCTTAGAGA
>JBBYHO010014330.1:0-12991 GCA_038382025.1 Adansonia gregorii
GCAGATTTTGTTAGGGATTTGCATGCCAAGGTTCGAGCTAACATCGACAAAAAGAATGAGCAATATGCAAGGTAAACTAATAAAAGGCGTGTTAAGGTTGTCTTTAAACTTGGAGATTGGGTCTAGGTTCATTTGCGTAAGGAGAGGTTTCCTGCTCAAAGGAAATCTAAGTTGTAGCCTAGAGGAGATGGACCTTTTCAAGTGTTAGAAAGGATTAATGACAATGCCCATAAGCTAGATTTGCCAAGCAGCTATGGTAATATGAGTGCTACCTTTAACGTCAAATTTATCTTTATATGATGTAGGTGATTCGAGCACGAATCCTTTCGAGGAGGGAGGGAATGATGGAGTTCAACTTGCACAAACACCTATTTCCAACCATTCTTATGATCCTTTGCAAGGAATTGGAAGTCCAATGACTAGGGCAAAGAAATGCAAGGAGCAAGCTTTGCAAGGACTAATCATGGAAATGCAAGCAAAAGTGGTTATTCAACATGAATCAGATGCATTGCCAAGATTGATCACTTTTTCTACATTATGTTGAGGCTAAAAAGAAAAGATAAATAAAGCTTGGAGCCCAATTCACATGTCCAAGATGAATGGAGCCCTATATGCATGAATTAATAGGACTATAGATTAGGATTTCAGATTTTTTGATTTTTTTGAGTTTTCATGTTTTTAATTTATTTAGTTAAATTCCTAATTAGATTATGATAAGGAGTAGACTTTATCTTTATTGATTAGGATTGTGTTTAGGATTTTAAGTTATTTAGATAAGTCCTAATCAGATTAGGATTATGAATACACTTTTCCTTATTAATTAAGATTTCCTTGTTCAGTTAGGGCTCTACAAATTTATGGCCTATATAAGGGAGTTTTATTCATGTAATTTAGGAGATTGAAATATAAAAAAAATACTTGAGAGTTTCTTCACTTTGTGAGAAATTCTTCATTGTTCTTTAAATAAGCACTCCATTTCATCTTATCAGGGTAACTTCTGGCGATCAAAATTGTTATAACTTTAGTTCTAATCAGCAGGTTTGATTAGGTTCAAGTTCTCTTTGCTTGACTTTGAATCGGGCTTTAGTTTATGTTTTCATCCTAAGGTTCGCATCATTTTCCTTATAATCAAAGTTCATCTGTGAAATGAGACAAACTTGGATACTCATAATATACTCCATTCTTTCCGTTATGGGCACAACAATCATGTCCTCCTCATTAGGATACATGACATGATGCTTTGGATTTGCAAGAAAAGCTTTTCTTTCCACCATTTTCCTTATAATCAAAGTTAATCCGTGAAATAAGACAGACTTGGATTCTAGTAATAATCTCGATTCATTTTGTTAATGGGCAATACAATTATTTTGTCCACATTCGGGATACATAATATTGATGCTTTGGATTCGCAGGAAACGCTTTTCCTTCCACCATTTTCCTTATAATCAAAGTTTATCCATGAAATGAGACAAACTTGGATACTCATAATAAACTCTATTATTTTTGTTATGGGCATTACAATCATGTCCTCCTTATTAGAATAGACGATATTAATGCTTTGGATTTGCAAGAAAAGCTTTTCATTCCACTATTTTCCTTATAATCAAAGTTCAACCATGAAATGAGACAAACTTGGATACTCATAATAAACTCCATTCTTTCTATTATGGGCAAAACAATCATGTCCTCCTCATTGGGATATACGATATGATGCTTTGGATTTGCAAGAAAAGCTTTTCATTCCACCATTTTCCTTATAATCAGAGGTAATCCGTGAAACGAGACAAACTTTTATACTCATAATAAACTCCATTCTTTTTGTTATTGGCATTACGTTCATGTCCTCCTTATTAGGATACACGATATTGATATTTTGGATTTGCAAGAAAAGCTTTTCTTTCCACCATTGTCCTTATAATCAAAGTTCATCCGTGAAATGAGATAAACATAGGTACCCGTAATATTCTCCATTCTGTGTTATTTGCAGTAGAATCATGTTCTCCACATTGGGATACATGATATTGATGCTTTGAATTTGCAAGAAAAGCTTTTCTTTCTACATTTTTCCTTGTAATTAATGTTCATTCATGAAATGAGACAAACATGAATACTCATAATAATCACCATTCTTTTTGTCATAGGCACTACAATCATGTTCTCCTCATTGGGGTAGATGATGCTGATGCTTTGGATTCACAAGATAAGCTTTTCCTTCCACCATTTTCTTTCTAATCAAAGTTTATCCATGAAATGAGACAAACTTGAATACTCATAATAAACCCATTCTTTTTATTGTGGACTTTACAATCTTGTCTTTTTATTGGGATACATGATCTTGGTGCTTTGGTTTTGTAAGAAAAGCTTTTCTTTCCACCATTTTCCATGTAATTAATGTTCATTCTTGAAATAAGTCAAACATCGATACTTATTATCTCCATTCTTTTTGTTATGGGCACTACAATCATGTTCTCTTCAATGGGATACATGATATATTGATGCTTTGCATTTACAAGAAAAGCTTTTCTTTCAGCCATTTCCTTGTAATTAATGTTCATTCGTGAAATAGGACAGACATGGATACTCATAATAAACTCCATTCTTTTTGTTATGGATATTACAATCATGTCATCTTTATTGGGATACACGATATTGATGCTTTAGATTTGCAAGAAAAGCTTTTCTTTTCACCATTTTCCGTATAATCAAAGTTAATCTGTGAAATGAGATAGACTTGGATACTAGTAATAATCTTGATTCATTTTGTTAATGGGCACTACAATCCTTTTGTCCACATTCGGATAGATGATATTGATATTTTGGATTCACAAGAAAAGCTTTTCCTTCCACAATTTTCCTTATAATCAAAGTTTATCCATGAAATGAGACAAACCTAGGTACTCATAATAAACTCTATTCTTTTTGTTATGGGCATTACAATCATGTCCTCCTCATTGGAATGATGATATTGATGCTTTGGATTACAAGAAAAACTTTTCTTTCCACCATTTTCCTTATACTCAAAGTTCAACCATGAAATAAGACAAACTTGGATACTCATAGTAAACTCCATTCATTCTATTATGGGCACAACAATCATGTCCGCCTCATTCGGATACATGATATGATGCTTTGGATTTGCAAAAAAAGCTTTTTTTTCCACCATTTTCCTTATAATCAAAGTTCATCCTTGAAATGAGCAAACTTAGATCCTAGTAATAATCCCGATTCTTTTTGTTAATGGGCACTACAATCGTGTTCTCCGCATTGGGATGCATGATATTGATGCTTTGGATTTGCAAGAAAAGCTTTTCTTTCCACTATTTTCCATAAAATTAGTGTTCATCTGTGAAATAAGTCAAACTTGGATACTCATAATAATATCCATTCTTTTTGTTATCGGCACTGCAATCATATTCTCCCTATTGGGATACACAATATTGATGCTTTGGATTTACAAGAAAAGCTTTTGCTTCCACCATTTTCCATGTAATTAATGTTCATTCTTGAAATGTGTCAAACATGGATACTCAAAATAATCTTCGTTCTTTTTGTTATGGGCATTAAAATCATGTTCTCTTCATTGGGATACATGGTGTTGATGCTTCTGATTTGCAACAAATGCTTTTCCTTCCACCATTTTCCTTGTAATTAATGTTCATTCATGAAATGAGACAAATATGGATACTCATAATAATCTCCATTCTTTCTGTTATAGGCACTACAATCATTTTCTTCTTATTAGGGCAGACGATGTTGATGCTTTGGATTCACAAGAAAAGCTTTTCTTTTCACCATTTTCCTTATAATCAAAGTTTATCCATGAAATTAGACGAACCTGGATACTCGTAACAAACTCCAATCTTTTTGTTATGGGTATTACAATAATGTCCACCTCATTCGAAGACATGATATTGATGCATTGGATTTGCAAGAACAGCTTCTTTTCCTTCCATTTTCTTTATAATCAATGATCATTCATGAAATAAGACAAACTTGGATACTCGTTATAAAAACCATTCTTGCTGTTATGGTCACTACAATCATGTCTTCCTCATTAGGATACGCGATATTGATGCTTTCGATTTGCAAGAAAAAGCTTTTTTTTCACCACTTTCCTTATAATCTAAGTTCATCCATGAAATGAGACAAATTTACGCACTCATGATAATCTTGATTCTTTTTGTTTATGGGCACTACAATCATGTTCCCTATATTGGGATACACGATATTGATGCTTTGGGTTAGCAATAAAGCTTCTCTTTCCACCATTTTCCTTAAAATTAATATTCATCCGTGAAATGAGATAAACTTGGCTACTCCTAATAATCTCCATTCTTTTTGTTATGGGCACTACAATCATGTTCTTCTCATTGGGGTAGACAATATTGATGCTTTGGATTTGCAAGAAGCTTTTTTTTTCCAGCATTTTCCTTGTAATCAAAGTTCATCTGTGAAATTAGACAAACCTACATACTTATGATAATCTCGATTCCTTTTTGTTAATGGCACTGCAATCATGTTCTCCTCATTGGATACACCATATTGATGTTTTGGATTTATAAGAAAAGCTTTTCTTCCCACCATGTTGCTTATAATCAAAGTTTATCCGCGAAATGAGACAAACATGGATACTCATAATATTTTCCATTCTTTTTGTAATGGGCACTACAATCATGTTCTCTTCATTGGGATACACGATATTGATACTTTGGATTTACAAGAAAAGCTTTTCTTTCCACCTTTTTCCTTGCAATTGATGTTCATTCATGGAATAAGGCAAACATAGATAATCGTAATAATCTCTATTCATTTTGTTATGGACACTACAATCATGTTCTCCTCATTGAGGTAGATGATGTTGACACTTTGGATTCATAAGAAAAAGTTTTCTTTCCACCATTTTCCCTATAATCAAAGTTCATCCGTGAAATGGGACAAAGTTGGATACTTGTATTAAACTCCATTCTTTTTGTGATGGGCACTAGAATCATGTTATCCTCACATATTAATGCTTTGGATTTGCAAGAAAAGGTTTTCTTTCAACCATTTTCCTTGCAATAAAAGTTTATTCATTAAAAGACATAAACTTGGATACTCATAATAATCTCGATTCCTTTTGTCAATAGGCACTACAATCATGTTCTCCACATTAGGATGCACGATGTTGATGCTTTGGATTTGCAAAGAAAGCTTTTTTTCCGGCCATTTTCCTTATAATCAAAGTTTATCCATGAAATGCGACAAACTTGGATACTTGTAATAAACTCCATTCTTTTTGTTATGGGCATCATAATCATGTCCTCCTCATTGGGATACACTATATTGATGATTTTGATTTGCAAGAAAAGCTTTTCTTCCCACCATTTTCCTTATAATCAAAGTTAATCCATGAAGTGAGACAAACTTCGATACTAGTAATAATCTCGATTCATATTGTTAATGGGCACTACAATCATGTTGTCCATATTCGGATACACGATATTGATGCTACAGATTCGCAAAAAAAGCTTTTCCCTCCACTATTTTCCTTATAATCAAAGTTTATCCATGAAATGAGACAAACTTGGATACTCATAATAAACTCTAGTCTTTTTGTTATGGGCATTACAATCATATCCTCCTTATTGGGATAGACGATATAATGCTTTAGATGTGCAAGAAAAGCCTTTCTTTTCACGATTTTTCTTATAATTAAAGTTCATCCTTGAAATAAGACAAACTTGGATCCTAGCAATAATCTCGATTCTTTTTGTTGATAGGCACTATAATCATGTTCTCCACATTGGGATACACGACATTGATGCTTTGGATTTGCAGGAAAAGCTTTTCATTCCACTATTTTCCATAAAATTAGTTCATCTGTGAAATGAGATAAACTTGGATATTTATCACAATCTCCATTCTTTTTGTTAATAGGCACTACAATCATGTTCTCCACATTGGGATACACAATATTGATGCTTTTGATTTGCAAGAAAACCTTTTCTTCCCGCCATTTTCCTTATAATTAATGTTCATCCATGAAACGAGTCAAACTTTGATACTCATAACAATATCCATTCTTTTTGTTATCAGTGCTGCAATCATGTTCTCCTCATTGGAATACACGACATTGATGCTTTGGATTTGCAAGAAAAACGTTTGCTTCCACTATTTTCCATGTAATTAATTGTCACTCTTGAAATGAGTCAAACATGGATACTCATAATAATCTCCATTCTTTTTGTTATGGGCACTACAATCATGTTCTCTTCATTGGGATGCAAGACGTTGATGCTTTAGATCAACAAGAAAAGCTGTTCTTTCCACCATTTTCATTGTAATTAATGTTCATTCGTGAAATGAGACAAATATGGATGCTCGTAATAATCTCTATTCTTTCTGTTATAGGCACTACAATCATATTCTCCTCATTAGGGTAGTCGATGTTGATGCTTTGGATTCATAAGAAAAGCTTTTTTTTCACCATTTTCCTTATAATCAAACTTTATCTGTGAAATTAGACAATAACGTCCACCTCATTAGGATACGTCATATTGATGCTTTGGATTTGCAAGAACAACTTCTTTTTCCTCCATTTTCTTTATAATCAAAGTTCATCCGTGAAATAAAACAAGCTTGGATACTCGTTATAAAACCCATTCTTTCTATTATGGGCACTATAATCAGTCCTCCTCATTGGGATACGCAATATTGATGCTTTGGATTTGCAACAAAAGTTTTTTTCTACCATTTTCCTAATAATCAAAGTTCATCCATGAAATGAGACAAACTTATACACTCATGATAACCTTGACTCTTTTTGTTAATGGGCACTACAATCATGTTCCCCACAATGGGATACATGATATTGATGCTTTGGATTTGCAAAAAAAGCTTTTCTTTCCACCATTTTCCTTAAAATTAATGTTTATCCATGAAATGAGACAAACTTGGATACTAGTAATAATCTCAATTCTTTTTGTTACTGGCACTATAGTCATCTTCTCCATATCGGGATACCCAATATTGATGCTTTGGATTTGCAACAAAAGCTTTTCTTTCCACCATTTTCCTTATAATTAATGTTCATCTATGAAACGAGTCAAACTTGGATACTCGTAACAATCTCCATTCTTTTTGTTATTAGCACTACAATCATGTTCTGATCATTTGGATACACGATATTAATGCTTTGGGTTTGTAAGAAAAGCTTTTCTTCCCACAATTTTCCTTATAATCAAAGTTCATCAATGAAATAAGACAAACATGGATACTCATAATATTCTCCATTCTTATTGTTATGGGGACCATAATCATGTTCTCTTCATTGGGATACATGATACTGATACTTTAGATTTGCAAGAAAAGCTTTTCTTTCCACCATTTTAATTGTAATTAATGTTTATTCGTGAAATTAGACAAACATGGATACTCATAATAATCTCAATTTTTTTTGTTATGGGCACTACAATCATGTTCTCCTTATTGGGATAGACGATGTTGATGCCTTGAATTCACAAGAAAAGCTTTTCTTTCAATCATTTTCCTTATCATCAAAGTTTATCCATGAAATGAGGCAAACCTAGATGCTCATAATAAACTCAATTCTTTTTGTTATGGGTATTACAGTCATGTCCTCCTCATTAGGATACATTATATTAATGCTTTGGATTTGCAAGAACAGCTTCTCTTTCCCCACATTTTCCTTATAATCAAAGTTCATCCATGAAATAAGACAAACGTGGATACTCATTATAAAACCTATTCTTTCTGTTATGGCCACTACAATCATTTCCTCCTCATTAGGATACATGATATTGATGCTTTGGATTTACAAGAAAAGCTTTTTTTTCACTATTTTCCTTATAAATCAAAATTCATCCGTTAAATGAGACAGACTTGTGTACTCATAATAATCTCGATCCTCTTTGTTAATGGTCACTACAATCATGTTCTCAACATTGGGATTCACAATATTGGTGCTTTGGATTTGCAAGAAAAGCCTCTTATTCCATAATTTTCCTTATAATCAAAGTTCATGCATGAAATGAGACAAACTTGGATACTTGTAATAATCTCAGTTCTTTTTGTTATTGGCACTATAGTCATCTTCTACATATTGGGATACCCAATATTGATGCTTCGGATTTACTAGAAAAGCTTTTCTTTTCACCATTTTACTTATAATAAATGTTTATCCATGAAATGAGACAAAATTGGATACTCGTATTAAACTCAATTATTTTTGTTATGGGCTCTAGAATCGTATCATCCTCATTGGGATACACAATATTGATGCTTTGGATTTGCAAAAAAAGGTTTTCTTTCCACCATTTTTCTTATAATCAAAATTCATCCATGAAATGACTCATACTTGGATACTCATAACAATCTTGATTCCTTTTGTCAATGGGCACTACAATCATGTTCTCCACATTGGGATACACGATATTGATGATTTGGAAATGCAAGAAAAGATTTTCTTTCCACCATTTTCCTTATAATCAAAGTTCATTTCTGAAACAAGACAAACTTGGATACTGGTAATAATCTCGAGCCTTTTTGTTAATGGGCACTACAATCATTTCTCCACATTGGGATACATGATATTGATGCTTTCGATTTGCAAGAAAAGCTTTTATGTCCATCATTTTTTGTAAAATTAATGTTCATCTATGAAATGAGATAAACTTGGATATTCATAATAATCTCCTATCTTTTTGTTATGGGCATTACAATTATGTTCTCCTTATTGGGATACACGATATTAGTGCTTTAGATTTGCAAAAAAAAAGCTTTTCTTTCCACCATATTCCTTATAATTAAAGTTCATCTATGAAATGAGACAAACTTGGATAGTTGTAATAATCACCATTTTTTTTTTTGTTGCAGGCACTACAATCATGTTCTCCTTATTGGAATACATAATATTGATGCCTTGGATTTGCAGGAAAAGCTTTTTTTTCACCATTTTCCTTATAATAAAAGTTCATCTATGAAACGAGATAAACTTTGATACTCCTAATAATCCCTATTCTTTTTGTTACGAGCACTACAATCATGTTCTTCACATTGGGATAGACGATATTGATGCTTTGGATTTGAAAGAAAAACTTTTTTTCCACCATTTTCCTTATAATTAATGTTCATTCGTGAAATGAAACAAACTTGGATACCCCTAATAACCTTCATTCTTCTTGTTATGGGCACTATAATCATGTTCTCCTCATTGGGACACATGATATTGATGCTTTGGATTTGCAAGAAAAGCTTCTTTTTCCACCATTTTCCTTATAATCAAAGTTCATCCATGAACCAATACAAACTTCGATACTTGTAATAATCTCCATTCGTTTCGTTATGAGCACTACAATCATATTCTCCTTATTGGGATGCATGATATTGATGCTTGGATTTGCAAGAAAAGCTTTTCTTTCCACCATTTTCCTTATAAGCAAAGTTCATTTGTTAAATGAGTCAAACATGGGTTCTCACAACAATCTCTATTCTTTTTGTAATTAGGCACAACAATCATGTTCTCTGTATTGGGATAAATGATCTTGATCATTTGGATTCAAAAGAAAAGCTTTTTCTTCCCCCATTTTTGTTATAATTAACATTTATTTGTGAAATGAGACAAACTTGAATACACTGCAACCATGTTCTCCTCATTGGAACACACGATATTAATGATTTGGATTTGCTAGAAAAGCTCTTCTTTTCACCATTTTCCTTATAATCAAAGTTCATCCACGAACCAATATAAACTTGGATACTTCTAATAATCTCCATTCTTTCTCTTATTAGCACTACAATCATGTCCTCTACATTGGGATGCATGATATTGATGCTTTGAATTTGTAGCTTTCTTCCACCATTTTTCTTAAAATTAATGTTCATCTGTGAAATTAGATAAACTTAAACATTCATAATAATCTCCGTTCTTTTTGTTATAGGCGCTGCAAACATGTTTTCCTCATTGAGATGCATGATATTGATGCTTTGGATTTCCAAGAAAAACCTCTCTTTCCACCAATTTCCTTGTAATTAATGTTCATTTATGAAATGAGATAAACTTGGATACTTATAATAATCTCCATTCTTTTTATTATTGGCACTACAATCATGTTCTCCACATTAAGATACAAGATATTGATGCTTTGGATTTGCAAGAAAATCTTTTCTTTCTACCATTTTTCATATAATCAAAGTTCATCTGTGAAATAAGATGCACTTGGATACATATAATAATCTCTATTCTTTTTGTTATGGGCACTACAATCATGTTCTCATCAATATATATGATATTGAGGTTTTGGATTTGCAAGAAAAGCTTTTCTTTCCACTATCTTCCTTAAAATTAATGTTCATCCATGAAATGAGAAAAACTTTGATGCTCATAATAATCTCCATTCGTTTTGTTATAGGCACTACAATCATGTTCTCCTCATTAGGGTAGACAATGTTGGTGCCTTGGATTCTCAAGAAAAGCTTTTCTTTCCACCATTTTCCTTACCATTAATGTTTATCTATGAAATAAGATAAACTTGGATACTCGTAATAAACTCTAGTCTTTTGTTTATAGGCATTACAATCATGTCCTCCTCATTAGAATACATTAAGTTGATGCTTTGGATTTGCAAGAACAGCTTCTCTTTCCTCTATTTTCCTTATAATCAAAGTTTATCTATGAAATAAGACAAACATGGAAACTCATTATAAAACCCATTCTTTTTGTTATGGGAGCTACAATCTTGTCCTCCTCATTAGGATACATGATATTGATGCTTTGGATTTGCAAGAAAAGCTTTTTTTCCCCCATTTTCCTTATAATCAAAGTTCATCTATGAAATGAGATAAACTTGAATACCCGTAATAATCTCGATTCTTTCTGTTAATGGGCACCAGAATCATGTTCTCATTGGGGTAGATGATATTGATGCTTAGGATTTGCAAGAAAAGCTTTTTTTCCACCATTTTCCTTGTAATTAATGTTCATTCATGAAATAAGACTAACACGAATATTCATAATAATCTCCATTCTTTTTGTTTTAGGTACTACATCATGTTCTCCTCATCGGGGTAGACGATGTTGATGCTTAGGATTCACAAGAAAAGCTTTTCTTTTCACCATTTTCCTTAGAATTAATGTTCATCCATGAAATGAAATGAACTTGGATATTTCAAATAATCTCCGTTCTTTTTGTTATGGGCACTATAATTATGTTCTCCTCATTGGGATACAAGATATTGATGCTTTGGATTTGCAAGAAAAGCTTCTCTTTCCACCATTTTCCTTTTAATCAACGTTCATCTGTGAAATGAGACAAGCACAGATACTTGTAATAATCTTCATTCTTTTTGTTATTGGCACTACAATCATATTCTCCATATTGGGATACACGATATTTATGCTTTGGATTTGCAAGCAAAGCTTTTCTTTCCACCATTTTTCCTATAATTAATGTTCCTCCGTGAAATGAGAAAAACTTGGATATTCATAATAATCTCCATTCCTTTTGTTATTGGCACGACAATCATGTTCTCCATATTGGGACACATGATATTGATGCTTCGGATTTGCAAGAAAAGCTTTTCTTTCCACCATTTTCCTTATAATTAATGTTCTTCCGTGAAACAGGATAAACTTGGATATTCATAATAAACTCCATGTTCTCCACATTGGGATACATGATATTGATACTTTGGATTTCCAAGAAAAGCTTTTCTTTTTGCCATTTTCCTTATAATTAATGTTCATTTGTGAAACAAGTCAAACTTGGATACTCGTAATAATCTCCCTTTTTTTTATCAACACTACAATCATGTTCTCCTCATTGGGATACAAGATATTGATGCTTTGGATTTGTAAGAAAAGCTTTTCTTTCCACCATCCTCCTTATAATCAACGTTCATCCATGAAATAAGACAAACATGGATAGTAATAATATTCTGTATTCTTTTTGTTATTTGCACTATGTTTTCCACAATGGAATACATGATATTGACACTTTGGATTTGCAACAAAAGCTCTTCTTTCCACTATTTTCCTTATAATTAATGTTCAGCCTTAAAACAAGTCAAACTTGGATACTCGTAATAATCTCGATTCTTTTTCTCAATGCCACTACAATCATGTTCTCTATATTGGGTTACACGATATTGATATTTTGGATTCATAAGAAAAGCTTATTTTTCTACTATTTTCCTTAAAATTAATGTTCATCCATGAAATAAGATAAACTTGCACACTCATAATAGTCTCCATTCTTTTTGTTATAGGCGCTACAATCAAGTTCTCCTCACTAGGGTAGAGAATATTGATGCTTTGGATTTACAAGAAAAGCTTTTCTTTCCACCATTTCCCTTATAATTAATGTTCACTCATGAAATAAGACAAACACGGACACTTATAATAATCTCTATTCTTTCTGTTAGAGGCACTAAAGTCATGTTCTCCTCGTCGAGTTAGATGACGTTGATGCTTTGGATTTGCAAGAAAAGCCTTTCTTTCCACTATTTTCCTTATAATCAAAGTTTATGCGTGTAATGAGATAAACTTGGACACTCGTAATAAACGCCATTCTTTTTGTTATGGGCATTACAATAATCCTCCTTATTGGGACACACAATATTGATGCTTTGTAATTGTAAGAAAAGCTTTTCTTTCCATCATTCTCCTTATAATCAAAGTTCATCTGTGAAATAAAAAGCATGGATACACATAAAATTCTCCATTCTTTTTGTTATTTGCGCTACAATTAAGTTCTCCACATTTGGATACACGATTTTGGTGCTTTGGATTTGTAAGAAAAGCTTTTGTTTCCACCATTTTCCTTATAATCAAAGTTAATCCATGAAATGAGACAAACATGGATATTCATAACATTCTCTGTTCTTTTTGTTATTTGCACTACAATTATTTTCTCCATATTGGGATACACAATATTGATGCTCTGGATTTGCAAGAAAAGCTTTTCCTTCCACCATTTTCTTTATAATCAAAGTT
>JBBYHO010014351.1:0-12989 GCA_038382025.1 Adansonia gregorii
TGTTTTCTTTTCAAAGATAACATGCTGCTAACCTAACTTGTTTGTTTGCTTTGCTGCTGCCGCTGATAAATTAAAACTACTTTGCATACATACAAGTACTCTTTCTCTCTGCACAAGGCATGTGCTGCACGTCTCTCACGCTTGAATTCGGTAATCTTCTTTTTTCTCTTTTTGGCCGTTGAAAAACGATAGTGGAATATATATTACATTAAAACTAAATGTCGTCTAACTATACCTGTGCTGTGCCAAGAAAATAAAAGACGTCTGAAACTTTTAAAATATATCTTCACTTCCCTGAGTTTCATTTAATTTTATTTATTTCTGTTCGATTACTAATCAATTCATATATATATATATATATATGCTATTTGAAAAAATATATATAAAGTCAGTTTTTAAATATTAAATTAATTTATGTGATCACGTAAAAAGTAAATTTAATGTTTAAATTATAACACATACGATCTTTTTTATTTATTCATATGTTATGATCTTTTTAAATACAAAAAATATAATACGCAAAAGTGAAGTTTTTCTTAAAAATAAAAATTACATAATGATTTTGTTTTCCATTTCTATCCGCATACTAAGTCGAAAAGCTTAAAGAAAAAACTTATTGAGAGTTTGAATTTTGAATCTAGGACAAAAGGCATTTTTTTACACTAATTATATATATATAGAGGATTATAAAACTAATTTAGTTTTTTTATAATTTTTATATAATTTATAGTTGTTTAATTTGAGTATTATATTTTATGTTATATATATCATGTATGTCTTTTTGAGTTATTGAAAATATTTAATAAATTGTTTGATTTAAAAAAAATTGCAATGGTTAAATATATGTTCAAAAAAAACGTTTTCAATTGATATGATAAAGATATTAGATTAATTTGAGACTTTATATATATGAAGAGTATGATTATGTTATTAAATCTGACAATTAATTAGTTAAAATATTAATTGTATATTAAAACTCTATAAGGGTATAAAATTTGATAAAATTAATTAGTTTTAAACCATTGTAACTCATTCCTTATTATATATATATATATAGGAGATATCTTGACTTAATTAATTAGAGTTTACAAAAGATTAGGTAGAAAGCCCTAAATTCAATATATATATATTCTTTCTCTTGCACTAACTAGAATGAAAATAAAAAGCATAACTAATTTACTTCTGGTTAAGAAATATCAATCTTATTAATTATGAATTAGCTCATCTATTCATTACATGTTGTTGTGAATGATTGTGATTTCTTTTGAATAATTATATTTTTTCTCATTTTCTTACTTATTTATGTCCATGTCAATTTAATTGCATGCAGTTGATTAAATATGTAATGTTCAAATTCAAATGGGAAATTTTCCATAGCTTGAACCATTCTTGACTGGCACTCTCAACCACTAAAGTGTAGTTTAGGCAAAGCGACGGAGAATCTATTCAACCCATAGTTTGCATTCGTCCATCTGCTCCACCAATTGAAGATATTAATATTCTTTGCTCAGGTATAAGAAAGGAAAGAATATGACATTTGTATAGATTATTGTTGTTTATAGTGAGTCACTAAATGAAATAAATTGGTATGTTGAATTTTTCTTACATGCTTTATTTATGCTTTGACATTGGAGCCTAACAAAGGTCAAATTTTACTTCAGAGACTGTTAATCTGTTTTGGAAAGGTTGTTGTTTGATTGCATACCACATGGTATATCTAATTCAGTCAGGATTGGAAGAAAGAGAGAATGATTCAGAAATGGTTAAAATTATCTTTTCCTTTATACATACTTATATATACTAGATAAAAGTGATAAGAATTTTCATGTGAAAACATATTCACATTGAGATTCACGTAGAGTTACTCATGCACATAAAAGACAATGTGTAATAAGGTTCAGCTTCAATTACCTAAATTTACGAATAAGAGAGAAAAATCTACTATAATATAGAGATTACAAAGAGTATAAAAATACCCAATAAATAAACATTAAAGCAAAGCCTTAAAACAAAACTATTTCTATGATTTTAGTGTTTAAGGACATGAAATATCTTTTATCCCATTAACTCGGTGTTTTACCAAACTCTACCTTATGTCCCAGCAAATCCATCTCTCATATAGAGATCCCATAAGGAATTCCTCTTTCTCATAATTCTAAAGGTTAATACTTGCTTCATATTTATAAAGCTTATTACTTTACCTCTAAGAAATCTTATTCATTAAGATTCTTTTCTTATTAAGAATATTTACTCATTAAAATTACTTAACTGATAGGTAATCTCTGACCAATAGTATTATATCAAAATCAAAATTGATTCTTAATAAAAATTTAGATCAATATCTAACAATCGTTACCTTGACAGAAATTCCACAAAACATTAGCCTTCAAGAAATCTTGCAATGTTGTCGGCACTATAGATCATTAGTTGACACCATTGGATCAATTGGTAAAACTCCACCTACAATTGACACCTTGTTGCAACAAATCTCTTATTGCATGTTTTCAATTTCACGATCACAATCAGCATTAGCAAATTCTTGAAAATTGAACAATCATCACTACATCACTATTCATGATCTCATCATAATGATTCTTGAACCATAGCTTTGACACTACTTGTTGGGAATTTTCAAGCAAAAACATATTCGCACCGAGATTCACATAAAGTTAACTCATACACACAAGAGAAATATTTAACATGGGTCGGCTTCCATTGCTTACATCCATGGATAAAAGAGAAAAATCCATTTTTATATAGAGATTACAAAGAGTATAAAACTACCTAACAAACAAACACCAAACTTAAGCCCTAAAACAAACCCATTTTCTATGCTGTGGAATACCTTTTATCCCACTAACCTGATGTTTTACCTAATTCTTTCTTTCATCCCTAAAAATCCATCTCCCACATAGAGATCTTGTAAGGATTATACCTATCTCTTTCATAATTATAGAACCTATTACTTGTTCACCAAAAAATCTCTTATTCATTAAGGTTTTTTTCTATTAAGAATATTTACTTATTAAATATATTTAACTACTAAGTAGTCTCCAACTAATAGTATTACACCATAATCTAAATTGATTCCAAATTAGAATTTGGGTCAAATATCTAACCAAAAGGCTCATGCTTCGATGCCAAAAATCAATTTGAAGTTTTGAACATGATATTTACACCAATGTGCCATTAGTGTAATGATCTAATTCTTATATAAACGAATTTAGAGTTAAAAATTAAATTTTTATGACAAATCATGCAAAATATAGGATGTGTTAAGACGTGACACAAAAATATTGTAAAAATAATTAAAACACAACACGAAAATAACATGAGCACATCATAAATAAATGAATATATCAAAATTTACATAAAATAAATTATTAACACATAAAAATTTATGTAAATTTATAAAATTTTAAACAAAAAGAAAGCACATACAAGACATGTACATATAATTTTTTAAAAAAATTGAATCAATATGACAAACCAAGTAAAAAATAGGATGAATTGAAACAGAAGACGAACATAACATAGGCAAATAATTAAAACAGGACATGACACAAAATAATATGAACATGATATGAATACATATATATCAAAATCTACATAAATTGAATTACTAATGTGTAGTTTGAACACATAAAAAAGTAACACGAATACAAACATGATACAAAAATAACATAAATATGACATGAAATACGAACATGTCAAACTCCATATAAAACAAATTATTAACTTGCAAAAATTTTATAGATTTATAATATTTTAAATACAAAAAATAACATAAACAAAACACAAGTTGACATTCTCTTTTTTTTTTTAATTTCCTCTTTCTTTTTTATTCTCTTTCTTCATAAAATAAAAAAAAACCCTTGAAAAATACCCTAACGAACCCATTTATGCTCGTTACTATCTATGCTTAGTTACTGTGGGGACAAAAGGGCATCAAAAATTAGAATTGGATACTATCCTTACTTGAAGATAAATTTTACTCATAAGTATAGATTTATATTAATGTATGGTGGATGTAATGATCTAATTCTTAATAAACTTAAAGTTTAAATTGAATCATTATGATAAATTATGCAAAATATGTACTTGTTTAAGGTTCTTAAACTAATGCTTAGATTCTAAAATTAACAAAATTTAATCAGATATACACTAACATTCAATCATTATAGTTTATGTGAAACAAAATTTTGAATTATTTGAATACTGTTAATTAGACTTGACAATTTTGAATGTAATATGATTATACAGTATGAACACAACATAAGAAAATAATTAAAACACTATAGACATCTAATTTTATCTAGGCCCATCGAAACCTTGATCATTAAAGGTATCATCTCTCCATGCTGTTGGAACGAATGGCAAAGGTCATGTCCTAAATTGAACAAGTGAAGATGATTGAAGGGTTAAAACTATGCATTTTTTTCAAATCATGATGCAAGTATTGACACTTGTAAGAAATATCGATACTTGGGCCTTTAATGTTTAAAAATTCAAAAGATGAAGGCAAGTATAGATATTGCTATCAATACTTACTAAACAAACTCAAAATGGACTTTCTAGGATACTAAAGTATCGATACATTAATTGCTAAATTATCTATACCAATATCTATACTTTGGCTAGAACTCTCAGTGTTTATGAGAGCTAATATTTATACTAGTATATATACTTTGGCCGAAAACTTACACCCTATTTGGTTTAATGAAATCGGCACTCCATTATGGGCCTATTTAGCTGCAATAAGGTGTCTATTTCGTTTGGGACATAGCCATTCTATAAAATAGCCGATTATGGCCTTATTTTGGAAAATTCTAGAATAGCCATTTAATGTTGTACCCACTTAATGGCTATTCTACCCTTGAGCAGAATCAAAAATTGCTTTAGGGATTCAAATCCCTTTTATTGAGGATTCAAATACCATAATGTTCTAGTTTACTAAACCAAACTATTGCTATAGATATTATATTCCATTCCTGTTCTATTCGATTCCCATAGAATAACTATTCCATTACAGCTCTATTCTATTCCAGTTAACCAAATTTACTAATACTGTTTGTGAAAGCAAGTATCTATATTGGTATCTATACTTCAAGGCAAAAATTGGACACACCAAGCCTAATTTTCAAATGTCCAGTGGCATTTTCTTTTTTCAATCACTCCAAATGACCATGATTCATGTCTAAATCACATAAATCTCTTTAATGCTTCAAAATAAAAGATGAAATATGGAAGAATAGATTTGAAAAAAGGGTTAGATTGAAAGTTTAAAGAAATCAAATTAAAAGCCAATTAAGACGGTGATGTATGAAGTCCAAGCGAAGAACCTAAAAGTTAAGTTTGGAAAATAATGGCATATGACAAATCTTTTGTCTCCAAATTTCTTTAATCAACTAGCTTATCATTTACATTTTCCATTTCAATCTTATTAATATTATTTTATCAATGACATTTGCACATCATAAATGCAATGTGATTCAATAACGCAAGAACTTGACAAAGGTATTTTAATTCATCTAAATAAATATGTATTATTATGTTATTAAAACATTATCGGTTAGATATGCAAAACCATTAACTTGGGCGTAAACATAAGCAAAATCAACAAACTCAAATGTATAGAAATGTACCGAATCAGTTTCTCAGCAAACTTTTCAAGATTGGAGCACTTATTTAAATATGATATATTCTTATTGGAACAAGCTTTGGAATTGTTTTTTACATGTCCAATACTAAAGCTTTCAATGATGTGGATACTTATTTCATTTAAAATTATCTAAAGCTACTTAACATCATGGTCCTTAACACTTTATTAAATAATGACACCTTTAATTTATCAAATCAAATCAAAACAAAAGTCAATGTAGCAAAAATCTTTATAATTTATAAGTAATATAAAATTACAACAAGATGAATAAAATGTTAATACGAGCCTCGCAAGCCAATCATTAGTAGCTAGTTTTATACTTTTTTGTTTTTCATGTACTATACATTATAATTTTGTTAATTGAGCTATTTTTTTATGCATAAGCCTTGTTGTAACTTGTTATAAATAACTCATGTAGATAAACCATGGAACACAAAAGGTCTTGCATAAGAATTGTAATGAGTTACAATTATGAAGTCTTTATGCATTAGAGTTGTGCTTCTAAAAATGTTCCTAGTCATCTTATTATTAAGATAGGGCATTGAAAATGCTTCAAGATTAACATATGTTAAGCGTCCATACATCTGATGTATTCAACCAATCTCATAAATTAAAGTAGAAAAATACTTGGGATGGCATATAAAACCTGTTAACTAAATAAGTTTATAGAACATGACTTACTATTAGAGTTCTTTTTAATAATTCACTCAATTATCTATGAAAAGTACTCTCTTATGTCAGTAGTGTAAATATCCTCTAGCTAGTGATACCAAGTCATGTTATGTGTGAATTATCATGCTTTGATTTCAGAACAAATTCTAAATGGAATGCCAAATAAAGAGTGATTTTGGCTATGACATGAAGAACTCAAAGAGGGATATGCAGTCTAAAAAGAATTCATCACCCCAAATAAGATAAGGGGAAACATCTCACTCATTTCTGACATATATTAACTCATTAAAGTCCTTGGCTAAGGTAAAACTAGTGAAGTTGATATTGTAGCTAGAAGACCAATATGGAGAAGGTTAAGAACAAACATTAACCATAATTTTACTTTTTCTCAGATATTTGATGATGGGATCAAATTACGCTGACATACTTTATCTTAAAAAGCTTATCAAACCATTTTGACTACCCTAGTAGTTAGGTCACCATAGTGCTTTGCTGGATGTCGCTCATAGTCTATAAACATATATATTCTTAACTAAATTAATTTTTTATTGTCAATATATTAAAAGCCTAATATATTATACATATACAGATCATTTTAAGGAATTAAGATAGGATTTGGACTTAATTAAAGAAATTAAGCATTTTTTAAGGATTTAAGTGAATAGTTCAATTAAGTACATAGGTTTATGCTCAATGAAACTTAAAGTTGGCTTACAATTAACCCTATCATTTAAGTTATGTTTAACCGCCTCTTTATATGAGAGTGATAACACTGCTTAGCAATCCATCTTTTCCCTTTTTCTAACCGTAACCTACCAAAAGAAGGCAAAAAATTATTTTCATCCATTAGGCTTTTGGCTTTTGGAGAAAATGAAAGACGGTGTGGTTTTCGAAACTAAGGCTACTAGCATAGCTTTTTAGCTAAGCAGAATCCTTAACTTTTGAAAGTTTCTTGAGTCATTTATGGATCTCCATTGGAGGTTGGGTACTTGGAGGACTTTTGTTTACCCTAGCTTGGTTCGGTTTGTAAAAAATAGCGAAAGAGAAATTCAACCCAAGGTTTGGGCAATAAGATGTTTCAAGGTATAATCTCCATCTTCTTGATTATTTTTAACATGTTCGATTGATTGAACACAAGAAAGTTAATCATATTGAGGGTTTTACATAATTGTATGCATTTATATTTTTCATCGTGTTCATTATTTTTAGTTAGATTAAAATTATTTGCATATGATTAAGTGTAAGTTGAAGCCAACAAATGATATCAGAGCCTCACTTGCGATGTTTTTATTGATCGTTTATATTAATTGTTACCTTTTTTTAGAAACAATTTTAAGTTTGGATAATTTTGATATGAAAATGTAATTGGAGTATTTTGAAAGTTGTTTTTGATTTAATTTCAATCCTGGTGATAGGTTGATTTATATGTATTCTTGCTATTAATTAGTTTAAATGTCCTTTTCTAATTAAGTAATAGCACCATTGGTTGGCATTAGTTATGAATAATTTATTCAATATTGTAGCCATTAAATGTGGTAATTAGATTCTAAAAAATTTTGATTTTTTTTCTTTTAGGCATTCTTTCGTTTTTGTTTCTTGATCATTATAAGGCCTAAAAACATAAAGAAATTGTTTTTGATGTTGGCTGAAAATCACTCCAAGAAAAAGCCATGTAATCGACTTAATGATTGCCAAGACTAATGTAATGGATGCACTTTTGTTACAAACAACTTTGAGCTACTTATCGCATGGTTTTGTGCCAAAAATGGGGGCATATAGACACTACCAATAGTCGCTTCTAGCCATAAGATTCATGACAAGAAAACGCCTCTTGATCCAATCATGAAGCTTGATGGTTGGGTATTTTAGGTGTAATAGATATCTTCCAATTAATTGGGTGAGGGATGCACAACACAAGTCCTTTCTTGGACTTAAAGTTGTTGCCATACAATGCTAGCCTTGGTTGCTAGTGTTTAGGTGCAAATCCCTTGTTTACCACTAAATAAATGATTATCCAATTAGAAGATTCTTAAAAGGTATAAAACAATAATTGGATAATGTAATTAACAAGTTTTATCTTTAATTAAATAGTTTAATTAGATATTTTTTAATTTAATTGATAAATCCTAATTGGATTAGGATTTATTCTACTATGATTAGGATAAATGTTAATCATTGATCCGGATAAATTCCAAATATGCTAACTAGCTATTAAAACATAAATGGTATGTTCATGATATTAATTGTGGATTGGAATGTATGGAATGTTAATTTATCATGGTATTTATTTCAAATAAGGTTTACAACCTCTTTTTATCATGGTATTTAATTTATCATGTTAATTGTAGAATACTCTCCTTACCCAATTTCCCTCCCTTATCATAAATGTAATAGTTATATCAAAAGTATAAAATTAGGACTAGATAAGAATTATTTCATAACTCGAAAATAAAGATAAAAAAAAGGCAACATGAAGAACAAGGAGATTATAAGCAAACTTAAAGAGACTCGTATATAATCTCCTAGGAATTGAATAATTAATTTCCTTTGATGGCTCAAGGAAATTATATTAGAAAAGTCCATAATGATCTAAGTAGTATGCATGTGATAGATTATTTTATACGATATTATAAATGCTATGCATGCGAATTAATGAGACCTAAATAATTAAGATAAAATGAACAAAAAATATCCATCATTCAATATTAAGTCACATGTTTCTCATGATAAAGTTACCTTCCTTCAAAATAGCAAGATAACCTAAGTTCCTAAATAGGAGGCTTGTTGAGTCCCTTAAGTTCAAACTACCGTAAGAGCATGTTTGAGTTATGACGTAGGGTTCTTACTCAACTAATGTCATGTTAATCAAATGCACCCAACTTGACCTCATGATATTAGAGGCAAAGCTAGGTGAAGTACATAAGAAGTGCTTAGACAAAAGGTTGTCACCTAACTGATCTCGGAGTTATATAAAAAAGCAATTAATAAGCAATGTTATGTACCCCATTAGGCTTGTTGTAGCTTATTGAGTCCTTTGAAGTTGTAACATCTTGAAAAAGGTCCTAGCCCACAAGGAATACCTTAAAGATATATTTGAATAATGGTGAAGGCTATTATATCCCAAAATTAGTGGAAAAATCAATAAAGATTTAATACCTCATCATAAATTGATTTAAATACATGAAAAACTAATATAGCCTTTTTCCACACTAGGTTGTTGAAAAATGGTTTATATAATAACTATATACCAACAGATATTTGATGCCATAAGCCTAAAGTGTTTAGACTTGTATAATAAATTGAGAAATGTTCTTAATAAAAATAAGGTTACTGAATCGGCAAGTCAAGCAAAATTATAAAAGTTTCTACCTTGACTATGTTTATGATTAGGTTAAACCTTTCCACTATTGATTTAGCATTTTGGATAATTGATTTAGAATACAGATCACACTTAGTGACATAATTAACTTGTTGAAAATAGTATAAAGTCGGGTAACGATGAGATAAACCTTATAATAGGCATGCCATAAAGGTCACAACCATGGCCATTGGAACTTATGTTTTGCCATTACCTTCTGGCTTAAGTTTAAAACTAAAAAATGTCTTTTTGTTGCAAGATTTTCTATAAACATCATTTCAATCTCATACCTCATTACAAATAATGGTTTCAGTTTAAAATGAAAAACAATTGTTGTTTAATCATGCTAAATGGTATATACTACGAATCCACCACATTACACAATAGGCTGTTTGTTTTACATTCACAAATGCTAGTAGTCAGCATAACTTTCAAGAAAGCTAGAAAGAATGATCCGAGTCAAGCCTAAATCTGGCATTACAAACTTGGTCATGTCAATGAGACTCGAATAGTCACGTTGCATAAACAATGCTATCTCAACTGATTTGATTTTGAATCATATAGAACATGTGAATTTTGTCTCCTTGACAAGATGACTAAGATTCCGTTCACTAGAAAAGGCGAAAAGGGTTTCTTGTACATTAAGTTTAAGAGCAAATAAGTAAAATTACAAATATCGCTTGCTATTTCCATTGAGTACGCTAAAATAGCACACAATGGCATTGAAATGTAATGTTTTGATAACAAAACAAGGACATGGAATAAAGATAATATTTTTTGATCTTGACATGGAATTTTAAAATATATATAATTATGAGTAGGTGATGTGGGATTTTAATTCACTTAAGAATTTATTTTTATTAATATAAAAAGATAAATTGTAGCATGAATAAATTAAAATTAAAAGGTAAAAAAAATTAATTTAAACAAATTTTATCCTTAATTTTTTGTTGATTTAATTTAAGTTATTGAAGGTCTTGACCTGAATATCCTTAAGGCTAAACATTTGCCCAAGTAAAAGAAAATTGTAAACACATAATTTTATTAGGGTCTTTACCCAACGAAATCATCAGCTCAAACCCTGGTGTATTAGTTAAGGTAAAATTTTATGGTCACAATTTCGGCACTTTTAAATTATGTATCATTTCTGAACTTAAATAGCAAAATTGATTTTCAAAACCTATCCTGTAGGGACTTCAGCCAAGGTGAAAGCCTATTACTCATTGGTCAAAATTGTTTTTCAATGCATTACAGGAAAATGAAAAAGACAAACAAATTGAAAATGGGAGGAAGGGATAAATATTTTTTCTTCTTTGTGTTTGAGAGTGAGTAACTAATGTGCAGAAGATTTAATTGTTACTTGGTTTTGATTTTCTTAGATGCATCATCTGTTTCGGATCATGATTTTAAATTACTTTTATAGGAGTTTCAAAACAGATTTTCATGGTACAAACTGAGGACATTTTAAATGCCCTTTGTTCGGAAGATGATGATGCTTTATAGTATGTTAAGGCACGTTATTGTCAGGCCCCAGATATCCGGATACCCTATTGTTTTACGCAGGAAAAACTATTTCACAGAAAGGCTATTCAGATTCCCTCTCGATGACAAATAAATGTCCCAAAATCCATTTCCAGCATGTTTCAAAATAATTCATGGGCATTCGGATACCCTCTCTATGGCATTTGAATGCCCATTGATATTAAACCAAAATGACTTGTTCAAAATAGGCATTCGAATGTTCTTCCCATGATATTCGAAAAAGAAAAAGGAGAAACAAGTTGGCTCCAAAGCCAACTCGAGACCCTGAGGTAATCCATTTTTCATAACCTACCGCTCAGATTGCTAGCCCGAAAAGCTAACTAGGTATATTTTATTTTTTTTCTTATATAAATTTTTGTTTATTTTCGTGTGTATATATATATATTGTAAAGATAAATTGTCTCAAAAAAAATTTGATTGATATTTGAGGATTAATTAATTAGTAATATTAATTAAAAAATAAAAATAAAATGATATTTTAAGTAAAAATGATTCTTGTTTAGATGTTGGAAGAATTTTAACAATTATTTTTTGTAAAGGAATATTACTTCTAATATTATCTTCTATTTTTAGGATTATTGTGAGAATTCCCAAGTGAAGAAATCTTTTTTTTTCTAAATTCCATTTAAATGTTTGGAATTTAGGAGAATTTTTTTAAACTAAAGGTTTTCATTTATTCCTAAACAAAATGATTTATTTTCTCCTAAACAAACAAAAAGAGATTTTACGACAATAAAAGGAACTAATGTAATTTTAAATGTCTATAAAGATAGTTTATCACGATTAATGATTAATGAGTAACGTTATTTTAGTTGGGAATGGGGACTATAGGATGAAAATATTTTTCTTATGCACAATTGTATTCTTGAACTTGAATTTTATTTTTTTACAAAAAAAATTAATTATTTATTAAAATAAATTTTTTTAAATTATCAATCACATTTATTATAAAAATAATAATAATTTATATATAATTTTAAAAATTATCTAGGGACCAAATTCTTGTACAAATTTGTCAGTTCAATAATATTTTGCTTGCTATGTAATGTCAAAAATTTATAACTTTGGTCGAGGAAAGAGAGAAGTAACAAAAGTTGGACGATTATAGCTAACTCATCAGTCATCATGAATTAGGAGGTTGTCAAATCACCATTGTGATTTCAAAGTTGTGGGTGAGGGCAAGTCTGATGGGATAGTTCATTGTCATTGAGATTGAGAAAATGATAATATCTGGCATAGGAGGCGCTTTATATGTGAGTGTTTGTTCATTCTTTTTTTTTTTAATCGGTAAGAAATATATTTTCACGTTTGGTAGGGCAACAAATTATTATTAAATCAAATCATGGGTTTCAAGCCCTCTCGAGGGTTCTCTCATATGGGCCAAAGTTTTGATAGCTTTCTTGCTACAAGATCAAAGAAGATGCATTCATTGAAAGGAAGAATGGGGTTTACATTTTAGGTTTGAACTTGAATTAGGTATAGGTCTAATTGACAAGGTGAAAAGAGCTGGAAGGAAGCTTTTTGGTGGGACAAGTCTCCTTGACTACAACACTTTGTTTTGTTTCTATGTTTGGATTGCTTTCTTTCTCTCTTTTTATCACCACATTTAGTGATTACAATACACTAATTTGTTCCCAAAGGGTCATTCTTGAGTTTGATTCTAATGTGGAAGGGCAAAAGATTGCAAGGGACAAAGTTGCTTTTTCAAAAGAGATAGGAGTTTGAGAGAAGACTTGTCTATGGTGGAGCTAGGTT
>JBBYHO010014434.1:0-12987 GCA_038382025.1 Adansonia gregorii
GTGAGATAATTGGTGATCCTAATCAAGGGGTAAGAACTAGATCATCTCTTAGAAATGCATGCAATTATGTAGCTTTTGTTTTTCATAAACCTAACAATTTAGAAGAGGTTCTAAATGATGATAGTTGGATTATGGCCATGCAAAAGGAGTTAAATCAATTTAAAAGAGCAAAGTTTGGAATTTAGTGGAAAGACCTAGTAATTATCCCATCACAGGTACTAAATAGGTTTTTAAGAATAAACTTGATGAGCACGGAACCATAGTTAGAAATAAGGCTAGATTAGTAGCTAAAGGATATAGTTAAGAACAAGGAATTGATTTTAATGAAACTTATGCTCCCATAGCTAGACTAAGGGCCATTAGAATACTATTAGCATTTGTATGTTTTAATAATTTTAAGTTGTTTCAAATGGATGTAAAAAGTGCTTTGTTAAATAGTTTTATTAATAAGGAAGTTTATGTTGAACAACCTCCCGATTTTGAAAATGCTCATTATTTCAATCATATTTTTAAACTTTCAAAAGCCTTGTATGGTTTAAATTAACACCTAGGGCATGGTATGAAAGGCTTTCAAAATTTTTAATTGGACAAGGGTTTAATAGAGGCAATGTTGACCAAAATCTTTTTATAGAAGTCAAAAGCAAGGACATTTTAGTGATTCAAGTTTACGTTAATGATAGTATTTTTGGTACTACTAATGAATCTCTTTATCAAGAATTTTCTAAGTTTAATGCAAGGTGAATTCAAGATGAGCATGATGGGAGAATTAACATTTTTTTAGGACTACAAGTCAAGTAAACAAAAGTTGGCATCTTCATCAATCAAGCAAAGCATACAAAAAAATTACTCAAGAGGTTTAAAGTGGATGAAGCAATGCCTTGTTCACTTCAACAAAGCTTGAGAAGGATAAAAGAGGTAAATTTGTTGACTCTAAACATTATAGGTCTATGATAGGCTCATTGTTATATCTTACCGCAAGTAAAATCGATATAATGTTTAATATATGCCTATGTGCTAGATATCAATCATCACCTAAGGAGTCACATATAGCTCCTATAAAAAGAATTTTTAGATATCTTAGAGACCATCCTAATCTAGGCTTATGGTATCCAAAAGAATCATCTTTTGCCTTACATGCTTATTTCGATGCAGATTTTGGTGGGTGTAAAATTAATAGGAAAAACACTTCCAGTACTTATCGATTTCTTGGAAATATGCTCATATCATGGTTCTCGAAAAAGTTAAATAGGGTTACTTTATCCACAACTAAAGCAGAGTACATATCAGTGGGAAGTTTTTGTGCCCAAATCTTATGGATAAAACCAATGGAGGATTTTGGCATTACCATGATCATATTCCAATTAAATGTGACAATACTAGTTGTAGACAACTAATTTCGTCCAGCCTGTCTATCCCTGAAAGTCCCAAGTATCCAAGAATGAAAATGTAGTGGCCACTCTGATGGAGGTCAACTTCCACCAGAGCAGTTTCACATTTTTGTAATTTTAATCAGTCATATGTAGATAATTGTATACACACATGATGGAAAAATATATTTTCTCTGGTAAAAAAGATGAATCCGCAAAAGAAAGATTTTTGTTTTTGAACAAGTTCTTGACAAATTTTGGAAATTACTTTTGCGGATGATCTCACAGTTAACTTTTCTATTTTTAGGAATTTCTTGAGATTTTTCTAAAAGACTCAAAAAACTAGTGGTCGGATATTTTCACCAACACTGGTGTGGTTTTATACCGATTTTCACCCTGAAAAATTATAAATATTCAAGAAAAAATATCTATTAGCATTTTTTTACCATAAAGTGTTAAACTGTAAATTTTATAAATTAATTTTGAATTTTATAGTCTTAAGAGTATCATGCTCGTGAATTTTACTTTTGGTTCTTGTTGATCTATTTTTAAAATTTTACAACTTCATTTTATTTACCTTAGAAATTAATGTTTTGAATGATATATGGTCTTGAATTTGTTTTACTTTAGTGTAAATGAAATTCCATATTTTTTTTTGATATTAAAATACAAGTTTTTCTTTACTCGTAAATTTTTGATGGAATCCTCTCGAGCTTTAAACATCAAAATTCATCCAATATTATCATTTGATTAACATAAAATTAGTTTTGGAAAATTCAATAATTTTAATGGGTTTTGAATTTTTTCTTAAAATTCTCCCGTTTCTGAAAAATCGAGTTTTCTATTCCATAAATGTTTTCGCAAAAATTTTCTTCAGTTTAAAATTTTTAAAATTCATCTAATATTGTCATTTAACTCCCATTAAAACAGTTTTGAAAATTTTAATTTATTTCATGGGTTTTGAATTTTTTTTCACATATGTCAATTTTCCTACATTAAGGAATTTCTCATAAAATTTATGAGTTTTTAACTTCCAATCAAGATCTTTTGCACCATTTTATTTCCAAAATTTTGTCTATGATCAATTAACATTAATTCCAATTTATTTTTATTTTTGAAAATTTTATTTTATTTACTTTTTCCAATTAGTTACGTGCTAACTAGTTTGTTTTCTCATCCAATTACTTTCTAACCAAGTTGGTTACATTATAATTACCCATTACATGAGCTAATCAACTTTATCATGAGCTTGATAATAAAGTGGCTTGCAAGAAAAGATAACAAGAGCATGGGCTTATGACAATAATGATGGTTATCCAACCTAACAAGCCATCTTCACCTTAAATAAATGAAAAAAAAAAGAAAGTTAAATGGAAAATAGGATGAAAATCCTCCTTGGCAGAATCTTCCCCCTATAAATAGGGGAGGATGTTATTTCATGAAGGGTTTTTTAGTTTTGGATACAAAACAAAAAAACTTTAAAAAAAGAAAATACTTGAAAAAATTTCAAAGCTGTGTTAAGGTATAAATCTCCACTTAAATCTTTGGAGATTTATTTGTTTGATACATTTTTTTTCTCTTTGGTGAGCCAAAAATGTGCTTAAGTTCATGGATTTTTTTACCTATGTTGAAAGGCTAAGCCCAATGGCCATGAACTAATTTCCTTGATTTTATTTTATTTTTTTCTTTTCTTTTCTTTTTTTTCTTTCTTTTCTTTCCTTCTTGGTAGTAAATTATTTTCTTCATGAATCATGTTTTTATTGATATGATGTTGGTTTTGGTGTTATGTTTGTCATATACATATTCATATATATTTTATTTGTTTTAGTGTTTTCTTGTTATTATGGTGAAATCACAAGTTTACATACTTTTTTTTTTGTAATTTTATCATATAATGGTGCTAATTTATGTTAAATAAAAGGTGAATATGTGATTATTGAGTTAAAAAAGTTAATTGGTAGATTGTTTAGGTGTTGGCCAAAATTCATGCTTGTATATGTGTTTTTGTGGTCATTTTGTAAATATAAAAAGTTTGGGAGCTAATCCAAAAAAACTAATAATAAAAATTCTTGTTTAGACCTATATGCTTAGCCGAAGCACACTTGCACTCTTAGGCGTGTATTTTATGCATTTGTCAAGTTAAAATACATTTTATTTAGTTTTAGGATCTTTTTATAAATTTAAAAAGTTTAGGGACTTTTGTGTAAATATTGAAAAATTTATTCTAGGGGCAAAAAGAAGTGACCAAATTTTGCTTGTGATCTTTTATGTGACTTTTGTGATTTTTTTATTCATTTGAAGCTTAATTTTACATTTTAATCATGTAAGGGCCAATTTGTAATTTTTAAAAAGTTTCGAGACTAGTTTGCAAATAATAGAAAATTTGTTGCATGGTCAAAGGATTTGACCAAAAGCATTATGGATAACTTGAAAACTGATTTTGGATATTTCATATCATGTTCTAGGTATTTTTCACACTTTAAGGGGTATTTTGCAATTTTTTAAAGTTTAGGGGCTAGTTTGCAATAATGAAAAATTTTCTTTTCTAGTCAATGGCGCTTGGCCGAACCTTCTTGTAGATGTTCTTCATGATTACATGTTGATTTTTACCTGATTAATTATATTTTGTGATGATTTAGGTTTTTCTTTAACTTAGGTACCTAAGTATAAAATCTAGAAAGTTTAGGGACCCTTAGGCAAATTTGGCATTTTTAGGACAAAATAGTTATTTTTAGCATGGAATCATCCACTTAGATTATTTAAAATAGTTTTAGCATCCATTGGTAAAGTGCTAAAAATTATAAAAACCTTTCGTATTCTTTTGGTTCTCTGTTAGGGTACAAAATGAGACTTAATGGTATTTTTGTATGTTAGGTTATTTTAAAATTTAAACTTCTTATTTAGGGTGTTTTGGGTCAAAAAATAAACATATCTTTTTTAGCATTTTAAACCAATTTAGGATTAATATTTAATTTTGTGAAATTTAGGGACACATTAGTAATTTTTATACTTTAGGTCATTTTTGTAATCTAAATTACCCATTTAGAGTAAGAATCATCATTGCTTATCTTTTTTAGCCCATTAGGGGTATCGTGATACTCTCATGCTGAAAGTATACCTTAGGGGTAATTTTGTAATTTTCCTCACCGAGATGTTTTTTATGTCAAATGTGAATGTTTAAGGTTTTTTTTTACCCTTTTAAGGTCATTTTTGAGTCCATTATGGTTACCGAGGTACTTTCATGACAAAGGTATACCCAAAGGGTATTTTCGTAATTTTTTTCATAGGATGCTTTTATGCTAAAGGTGAATGTTTAAGGTTCCTTTACCCTTTTAAGGTCATTTTTGAGTCCAATAGGGATACTAAGATACTTTCATGGAAAAAGTATACCTTAGGGGTATTTTTGTAATTTTTTTACCAGGATGCTTTTACGCCAAAGGTGAATGTTTAGGGTTCATTTAGCCTTTTTAGGTCATTTTTGAGTCCATTAAGGTACCGAGGTATTTTCAGGTCGAAGGTATATTCAAGGGACATTCTTTTATGCCAAAGGTAAATGTTTAGTGTTCATTTATCCTTTTTAGGTCATTTTTGAGTCCATTAGAGGTATTGGGGAATTTTCACATCAAAAGTATACTCAAGGGACATTTTCATAATTTTCCTTATCGAGTGCCTTAGTGTTGATTGTAAGCCTTAGGAATATTTTAATTTTTTTTAGAACCCAATCCTAAGTAGTTACCAGGTGCCTTAATGTTGTTGGTAAGCCTTAGGAATATTTTAATTTTCCTTAGAATCAAATCATAAGTAGTTGCCGGGTGCCTTAGTATCAATGGTAAGCCTTAGGAATATTTTAATTTTTCGTAGAACCAAATCCGAAGTAGTTACTGGGTGCCTTAGTGTCGATGGTAAGCTTTATGGATTTTTAATTATTCTTAAAACCTAGTCTTAAGTAATCACCTGGTGTTTCTATGCCAAAGGTATACTTTAAGGATAGGTTTATTTTTCTTTTTTCATTTTAGTCCTTAGATTCGAATTAGTACTTTAGTGTCTAGACCAAGTTTTAGTGGCCTTTTATTTTTGTTTCAAATAAAATTTGTATACCTTTATAAAATAAAGGCAATATCTCAGAGTTATAGTGATGTATGAAACTCCTTCCACCTATATGTGATAGGGGTTTTACGAGTCATTCTAATGGCGAGATACCTTTTTCAAAATGGAAATCATGAATTTTATACAACTAAAAATGTTTCACATTCTGCTAGGTACTCCAGTAAGATGTGAAAGGCATTTTGGTTGTTCTAGAACCTTTTATGGCCCTTTTGTTTTTCATTGAGGTATAAAAGGGAAGAATCAAAACTCTCATGTCCTATTGGTTTTTTGATGGAGGTGCTAAGACATTTCGATTTTCAAAATGCAAAACCCTGATTTTCTCTCATGGAACAATAAAATCTTATTTTAACAATACGAAAATTATAATTAAATACTATATATTAAAGTCGGATAAAAATTAAAGTTTAAATTAACCATGATCATAAGGTACCAATTTTGGGCACCATAAGAGAGTCGATCCTTACTTATGGCTGTAACTGACTCCCAAACCCTTAAAAATGATCTCTAATACCCCGTAGACCATAAAATTTATCTTTAAGGTTTTGTGAGCCTTAAAACATTAATTTCGACAAGTGATCAATCTCACTTGGCCAAAATAGAATAGTGACAACTCCAAACAAATGGTCATTTCGTGATGACTATTTGGGGTTAAGATGGGAGAATGATTCATCTTAACTACCAAGTCCCCATAAATAAGAGAATATTAATATCGATATGGCCCAAAAAAAGAGAAAGGAATAAATAGTTTTGAAATAATGATACATCACCACTTATATAGTCAAGGGCCGTTTAAGTCAAGCTTGGTCAGGATTTGCATCCAGGCCATGTTATGACAACTTGGCAACTCCATTATGGACCCAATTTTTTTAAAAAAGTTAGGCCTAAAATTGATCATGTGTTAATTAAATTTTAATTAATCTGATTTCAATTGGTATTTAGTTTCAAATCCCATTTTGGAAAATTTTTTCTTTATAACTGATTTTATTTTTGAGTCCATGTTTGTGAATTTCTCTTTATTTTAAACAAAAGGTATGCTTATACCTTCGCACACCTTTGCAAATTTGTAATAGTTTCCCTTCTGTCTAACAAGGGATGGACATAAGTACCTAATAATTTAGAAGGAGGTGAAGCAGCTTTGCCTTCTGAGGTGTTAGCCTTTGTTTAGGCCAGTGAAAAGCCTACTGGATATAAATTCCTATGCCTGGCTGAGGTGTTAGCCTCATTACAGGCATGGAAGATACTCCCACTCGAATTGAACATTTTCTGACATAAATCTGTGATGGATAAGTAGAAGGTACCTGATTAGTCCATTCTGGACTAGGGGTAATTCGAAAACCAATTTAGAGCTCCAACCCAAACCTCATATAGTGAATCTTGGTAGCTTTCTAGTTAGTACCATACGCTTACTACAGGTGTCACCAAGGTTAGGGACATACAAAGGGATATGCATACCTTTTTCTTTCTTTATTTGCCTACTTTATTTCAATTACATCTTTGTGATATTATTTATTGTTATGCTTTATTATCTGGAATATTTATTTCATGGATACTAACTTGTTTACTTTTTTCTTTTCTTGTTCTTCTTATGCATCATTCATTTACATCATTGGTGTTTGCTTTAGGTGGGATTTCAGATCCAGCTAATTTCCATTTGATTATATGGTGAACCAAGCAAAAGTGGTGGTTATTTCCAAAACTTTTGAAAAAGTTTGCAAAAAGTTCAAACTGAATCAAAGAAAATGGAGGGACTGCATATGCGGGCACTTTGTATCGAGACTGCCGAAGATCACAGACTTGGATCTCAAACAAAATAATATTTTTGAATTGGTGCATATATAGGAATGATGGGATAAAGCCAAGCAAATCTAGTTTACGGTAAAATATGGATATATGGTCATGTTGTTGAAGATCCCCATAGATAAATAGTTGGTCCGAGCTCTGATAGAATTCTTGGACCCCTATTACTGATGCTTTTCATTTCACTACCATGACATGACCCCCACCATAGAAGAGATTGCATCATTATTAAGGTTGAGACAAGTGGAGACAAGACCTATTTACTGCAAAGAGTGTAACCTGGTGAGTCATAAAAAGAGATTGGCACATATCCTTGATTTATCTCCCTAGTCTTTTCGCTTCAAACATAAAGGCAATGCCACAGTGGTTTCATGGCAATTTTTGAAGGAGTATATTATAGATTACTCAAAAAAGAGAAAGCCCTCGATGCATTTGCTTAGCCATATACGAGATGGCTTTTCTTTTCAAAGGTGCTCGGACATGTGGAAATAGCGGTGATTAAGCTCTTTGACCGGTTGAAACGGAATATGCATCCTACCTCTGCCATCTTAGCAAAAATCATTTGAGCACTTAACCCGTGTCGAAGGTCGGGCAAAGGTAGATTCTTTGAGAGTGCATTAGTGCTATATATCTAGGCCTGCAACCATTTTTGGGGAGATGGCACTGATAGGATTAGACCTTATTTCTCACACTCTATCCCTCTCCAGTATTTTATGGAGAAAGATTGGCCACAGTCATTAATGAAAAATCAGTGGGTGACATCATTGAAGAACTTGGCTGTGAAAGAAATAACATGGAGACTCCTTGGTTTGCACCCAAATCTATCCTGTATAGGTGCGGTCAATTGTCATTTATACCTTTGCTTAGATTATAGGGTACAGTCAGATATGCACCACTTTTGGTCTGATGGTAATATGGGACTAAGTAATTCATCCCCATGACTTTTGATTTGGCCAGTGTGGATTTGGATTTTCATGGGGAAGGATACAGGAACATGTTTCTGACAACTGTCATACATTGGAAAAAGAGATATGAGTTCATGCTGTTTTCTTACGCAGATCAGACCACTTTTGGGTCGATGCATGGAGATCAATTTGGAGTTGTGATTTGATTATTCCAAGCACATAGGGGGTTGATCTTCAAGTAACCATTCAACCAAAGCCTCCCATGCCTTCTGAAGTGGAGTTAATTAGATAAGAGGTAGAAAGAGACCAGAAAAGAGAGCTTGCCCAGAATCAAGCCCTCCAAGAATAAATCATGTATTTGAAGATAGAAATGGAAGCTAAAGAAAAGGATCTTCAAAAAATGAAGGAACAATACACTTTAATGAAGCGTGATTGGGTAGAACAAAACAAGAAGATGAAAATCATTGGTTTATCCGGGAGCTTCAGCAAATCTCCTAGTCAAGTTGTTGAGGAAATGCATTAGCTCTGCAGAAAGCTTAGAAAGTGGATAGCTAAACTCACGGGAAGCAAAGCCAAGGCAACTGCATTCGAACAAGAGAAAAGGGCACACGCAACTATGTGAAGAAAATGGAAGAGGTCCACAAAAAAGAATGAACAGCTTAAAAATGTCCTTCACCAAGAATAGGAAAGGATGATAGAATTACTTCTAGAAAGAGAAGCACTATTTTAGCTTTGGGGCAAGTAAGGCAAAAGTTGTCTCAAAGAAAGCGTGACATTAAAGCATGGGCCCAAGCATATAAGGAAATGGATGTCTGTTAGGATAACAAGTTTTGCCAAGTCTGAGACGAACGTGACAAGTGGACGGCCAATTCGCTAGGGTGACAGTTTTATATTGATCATCTGACGAAACAAATTCACTCAGCAGTCATCCAAGCGAGGGATATGGTAGAAAGGATCTAAGGGCTTCGAAGATAGATCAACCCAGTTAGCAAATTCAGCCCAACGATACTTCAGTTTTTGGAACAAGCCAAAAAGCAATATGACCAAATTAGAAAGTTCTATGAACATAATTCTAATATGATAAGTGATATGCAATTCCCTTCTAAAATCAATGGAAATTATGGATTTTGAAGTCTTGTAGTAAAGCAAATGCCCTTGAATACATTCATTACTCATGCATACGTACACATACACATATGATTATTGATCTATTTATAATTACTTAATTCCAAAAATTTTGGAATTCACACAAGGTTTAACCGTTACGAATCATGAACAATCAACATCATCAATACCCACACCTAGTTACTACACCAGAGCAAGAGCAAGATGAATAGCTAAAGACCATATTGCAAGGTTGGAATAGCTTGAGGAAAGCCAAAGATAGGCTCAAAAGGCCATATTGAAAAGGCTGGATGAACTTCAAGCTTAAATCGAGCAGATGATGGAGCTACTATTAGTTAAGGGGCCAACTTGCACCGTGCAGGAAGCAAATACTGATGCTCCCACTGAAGATCTAGGGGTACTAGTTGAAGAATTAGGCACCAACCCACCATCGACCAATGCCTAGAATGTACAACATAGGGCCTCGATAGCTATTCCTCCACCAGTCATTGTCATAAACCCTGAGGCTAGACCTCAGGAAATGACTACACAAGCTATTCTTGTCTAAGAGGAAATATATGGGACTGGGCATCAATGAAAAAGAAAAGATTAAGTAAAAAGCCAAAGAAGTAGTTGAGGTCAAAAAAGAAATAGAAATGGCAAAACTGCTACTCTTTGAATGAAGGTTAAAAGCCATAGAGGAGGCCAAATTATATAGCAGTGTGGACGTTAAAGACCTCAACTTAGTCCCAGATCTTGTTCTCCCCTCAAAATTTAAGATGCCAGAGTTTGAAAAGTATAAAGGCACTACATCCCTATAGGCACACATCAAAATGTTTGTTAGGAAAATGGCAAGCTAGTCCCAAGATAATAAACTCCTAATCCACTATTTTTAGGAAAGCCTATCAGGATCAGCATTAAGATGGTACAATGATTTGAATCGTACCCAAATTAAATGCTGGGTTGACTTGGCAAGTGTTTTTCTCTAGCAATACAAACATATGGCTAAGTACGCTTCAGATCATTTGACCATCCAAAATTTAGAGAAGAAGTTAACTGAATCCTTCAAAGAATATGCCCAATGATGGAGGTACTTCGCCTCTCAAGTCTAACTACCCTTTATAGAGAAAGAAACGATAATGTTATTTGTCGATGCTTTGACCCCACCCTATTATAACAAACTGGTAGGGAACATGACAAAGAATTTCTTCGATCTTGTAATCTCTGGAGAAATGATCGAATTAGCCATTAAGGTTAGGAAGCTTACATCTAGTGCAAAAAAGCCAAGGCCAACAAAAAAAAGGATAAAAAACCATCAATCGGTTATGTGAGCTAGCCATACGGCCTAAGACCTCACCTTTATTATTAAAATCCTAGACAAATGCCCTAAAATATTTATCTATACAACACACCTCGAGCATCCGTTTCAACAATTATTTTAGCTACCATTCCAAGCTGACTTTTCTAAAACCAGCCAAGACCTAACACCAATACGTAACCCTAAAGAACCAATCAAATCAGACTTTATATTGACCCTCTTCCATATTCATATAAGGAAAAGTTTAACAAACTTTTAAAAGCAAGGCTAGTAGCATTAATTTTTGCCAAACAGCATGAAAATAATTATCCCGTCTAGTATAACCCAAACCTACACTATGAACACCATGCACTATTGGGTCACTCGATTAAAAACTGGCAACCTTTTAAGTGTAAAGTTCAAAGCCTTTATAATAGTGGTGCCTTCAAGTTTGATAAATGCCCTAACTCTTAATGTGGCAGCAAACCCTTTGCTAGATCATGTTGAGCCTAGAGTCAACGTCATTAGCATTGAAATGGGCAATGAAATAAGTTGAGTATGGAAGAGGTCAAAACACCCTTGGAGAAAGTATGGATAGTTTTGACCAAAGCCAAAATCCTTAGCTAGAATCAGAAAAGCATTAAAGGATAATTTGATGATAGTGTCAATCTTTGCAAGTATCACCCGACTTTAGGGCATACCTTATAGACTTGCCCATATTTTTGAGCATTTATTCAAGGGATGTTGAATAATGGTGAGATCAAGTTTTTAGAACAAACTGAAGCAAAAGTAGGAAAATCAATCAATATAGTGGGGGAAGGATTGTCATAACCCCTATACGGTATCGGCTGTCCTCTTATCATTCATTGTAACTAAACAATCCTCTAAAGGTGGATATTACCCCCAAACTAATTATTAGGGCACCGATGCCATTCCCTTATCAAAATAGCAAATAAGTGTTATGGTAGTATGATGGTGAAGTCATTACTCCAAAAGCTGTTATTACCTAATTGGCATTCGTCAATGTCATAGGAGTTAACCATGTTACAAGAAATAGGCGTATATACTGTAAGGAAACAAGTGAAGTTGGTACGTAAGTGAAATCAGAAGCACAAACATCTGGAAAAGTGGTGGTTATCGAGGATCTTTCAGAGAAGAAGCAAAAACCAGTAAAAGAAAAAGAGGAGCCAAATTCCTAAAGTATATCAAGCAAGCAAATACAGTGTCGTGTAGCAATTAAAGCAACAACCAGTGAAGATTTTCTTGCTATCTCTGTTGCTCAATTTTGAACTTAATCGAAACACTTTGTTGAAAGTACTAAATCAAACTTATGTTCTTTATGACATTTTTGTCAACAAACTTGACTGCCTGGTAGACAATATTGTCGTAGACAACTTCTTCTCATTTAATGAGGATAAAATTTTGCCAGGAGGTAATACTTTAGCAAAAGCCCTCTATATCAGGACTTGGTGTAAAGAGACCATACTACCTAACGTCCTTATCGACAATGGCTTTGTTCTAAATGTCATGCCATGGAGTAAACTATCCCATTTACTTGTATATGTTACCCAAATCAAACAAAGCCATGTGATTGTCAGGGCTTTGGATGGAACAGGGAGGGATATTAAAGGAACTATTTTAGTTACTCTAGAAATTGGCCCTTGCCCATTTGAAATCAAGTTCTATGTTATGGATATCGCTACAACATACAATTGTTTGTTAGGGTGACCATAGATTCATGTTATTGGGGCTATTCTATCATCCTTGCATTAAAAAGTCAAGTTTATAATGGATAAAGGATTGGTGAGACTACCTGGGGAAGAAGACATAGTCACCATGATGTCTATAGAGGCTTCTTACATTGACACAAATGTTAAAACTGATAAATGCTCTTTCAGAGTTTCTGATATTGTCAATGTGATCTTTATATAAGAAAGGTCAATCATCCCTAAACTAAGGCTATCAAAAAGCATGCATATGGGCCTCAAGTTGACAGTAGGGAAAGAAACCTTGGCTAAAAAAAGACTCAAGAGACGTTTGCAAGGAATAAGCCAGGCCATTAATGTCAATGGTAAGAAAGATAAATATGGATTAGGCTTCAAGTCGAAAAGAGTTTAAAAAGAAAGTTTGAAAAAAGAATAAGCAAAAAATAACCATCCCTAGGTGTTGGCCAATAGTCAGGCTAGAAATTTAACTCCCAACCCCTCGTTGCAGGAAATTTTCTACTATAGAGGAGTTAATCCTGGAAATAAAGATAAAAAACCATGAACATTATTCTGGTGATCAATGAAGCCTTTGAAGACATCATATGGCTGCCATTGGAAGAGATTATGAAGAGTTCACTGAGGATCGTGGGATTTGCCCATGCCCTTATGGATATATGTTAAGAAATTGGACATGTGCTCAGAGA
>JBBYHO010014445.1:0-12986 GCA_038382025.1 Adansonia gregorii
ATGCATGATAATCCTAAGAGGGTGATGGAAACATGGAGAGCTCACTAAAATGATGAAGGTGCTGAAAAATAGAAAATTTAAGTGACAGAGTAGGAAATTATACCAATAAAACTTCAACTTTGGCAAATAGTTGGAGCAATAAAGATTGCTTCAATTTCCCTCTTTTTCTTGTTGTAAATAAGCAAGAAAAAGAGAAAAACAATGAGGTTTTGGTTTTGCTATGGATGAGGGTGATTTTTAAAATGTGTAGAGGTTGAGAGTGAGTGTTTTGGGACTATTTTTGGCTAGTGGGTGAAGAGCTACGGGATTTGGTTTTTCTAACGTGTGAATGTGTTTTTGGAAGCTGAAACAAGCTGGAAGCTAACCTTTTCCAGCTGAAATAGGAGTGGTTCTTTTATACCAGCATTTTGGAGCCAAATTAGAGGTGTTTTGGCCATTTCTCAAGGGGGACAAGGTGATCTCAGCACGGTGGCTGTACGGTGGGCTATAGGGAGCAACTTGCTGTCAATGTGATGGGCACAGGGTGGTTTGTTTAAATTTTGAAATGATTTTCCAGCAAATAGGGTAGCTTATGTTGATATTGGCCAACAACCAGGGAGAAGTAGGGTGATCATAGGACATTGACCCTCTTTTGATCCAATTTAGACATCAAAAAATGTTTTCATTAATCCAAAAGTCTAAATTCATAATACGATATGTGTTTTGAGTTAAAATCGAGTTTTGGATCAATGGTGGATGAGTAAAAAATGCTCAAACCATGAAAATGGCCTGCATGTATCGATACATTTGATCTAAAAACGTCAATGGTATCGATACAATAAGCATTGTATCAATACTATGAACCAGTATATCGATACACGTGTATCGATACATTTCTTTATAGACTGCATGTTTTGTCTTGGCATGGCCTAGTATTGATACATGAGGTCCTGTATCAATACAGAGGCTCATGTATCGATACATCTACATGTTGTGTCAATACAAATAGGGACATTTCAAATTTTTGGCACATTGGAGCATTGTATCGATACATGAGAACCATGTATCGATACATTCAAGTAAAATTATGAATTTTCTCATATCTTTTGTCCCTAGACACCTTGAACTACTTCATTTGATACCACATCTTTGCATTTACCTTGGATATGATCCCTAGGCTTTCTAGACCTCCTCAAAATACTTTTTTCACAAGGTGGTCATCGCCCCCTCTCAGTCCATGCTCCAGATTGCTAAAAATTAGCTCAGACAAAATAAAGTGTCTACAGACCCATTACTCATAATTCAAGCAATTCAAGTGAAAGAGACCTGGAGCGACTTAACAAATCACTCGAGGCCAGAACTAGGGTAACTTCTTATGTGTAATGAACAACATCATTATCATGTGTTGCACGTGGCTTAATACTATACAAGGGACTTTGTTCATTCATTTTAATTTAGGTATTATCTTTATTAGCTTGCATAGTATATTATATTATCACCTAAAATAAATCTACTATCATGCATTCTACTTGGATTTATGGACTTTAATAATGTCATCTCCTTGAGTCATCGAAAGACATTCCTCGGTCAATTCCTAGGTGATTACAAACAAAGTCTTCATAAGTCTTCTTGCAACCTCTTGGTCCTCATGGCACTTTTGCTTGGATTTCCATCTTTAGGTTAAAAAATTTTTCCTAACTAATCCTATTTTTGCACTTGTATGTAATCTAATTACATTTATAATAAAGAAACTTTGAGTTACATTCGAGGGGAATTAGATAGGAAAAGAATTTTACATCCTTGAAAAAATAAAGATATGGTAGGGTACGTAGACATTATTTAAAAAATTAAATATAAATAAACAATCAGCCGTCCATAATCATATTAGGCCTAAATCCATAATCATCCGATACATCCACAATATTTATAGATATATTTAAATAAATATCAACTTAGTCTCCAATTGCCATTTTCAAATAGTCTCACTAATATTGTCTTAATCTAATTAAGAAAAATAATTTTCTTAGAAGGTTAATCTTTATCCTAATCTTATTAGGACAAAACCTTATCTAATGAGGATTAACCAATTAAATATAGACATTATCCAATGTTGTCATAAACATCTTTAAGACATTATCTAGATTGGATAATATTGGTTTAGTGATAAATAAGAATTTTTATTGGAATTAAAATAAAACTCCATTTATGCCTAACTATCTAGCTTTTAGCTAGATTATCCCATTTTCTATTTAAATTTAAATTTAAATTTAATCTTATCTTGTTTATAATATTAAGCCTTAGAAAAAATTCTAGTGGGAATCAAATTCCTAATATCTAGGAAGTTGGCATAAACAAGATTCTTAGTCCTTGAATTGTGGCACCTGTGGCAGTTTTTATGTGCATCGGAATGCCATCCAACCACTAGTTTTTCACTCCCACTAACCTTTACTTGCATGCTAGAATTTTGCAGCACTTAATGTTGCTATTAATGTAGCTAAGTAGAAGTAAGAGGCTAATCTATATGCATTACTAGATGATGCATGCATTTTTGAACTAAACCCTTTGTTGATTATTTCCGCAAGTGTCATGAACATTTCATGACTCTTTCAAGGCTTGAAAACTTGGAAAAAATCACGCCAAACAGCAATCAAAAATTTTCAAGTTGCTTGAAAAGCACCAAATCAAAGTGATCGCTGCACAAACAATACTCAAACATGGCTAATCAGATTTAATCATTATAGGATCATTAAAATTGATCTTAAATGATTAGAAGATAATTAAACAATCATTAGCATATTGTAAATTATGCAAAAATTTTCAAAAAAATTTAAGACTAATTGCACCATTTAGACTAATTTGAAGGAAAACTGCTTTATCATCGGTAACCACTACGTCCTAGATCGATCAAGGCTAATAAGGAGGCTCTGATATTGCTTGAAGGATCATATCTTAGGCATCTAATATCCATTATGCAAATTGAGGGAAATTTTTTTGCAACAAAATTTTATTAAAAATTGAAAACACAAAATTGTAAATTATGCAAAACTTTTTAAAAAAATTTAAGACAAATTGCACCATTTAGACTAATCTGAAGGAAAACTACTTTATCATCGGTAACCACTAAGTCCTAGATCGATCAAGGCTAATAAAGAGGCTCTGATATTGCTTGAAGGATCATATCTTAGGCATCTAATATCCATTATTCAAATTTAGGGAAATTTTTTTGCAACAAAATTTAATTAAAAATTGAAAACACAGAATTACGTAGCAAAACTAACAAACAACATCAACGGATTGTCTTAAAAGCTTCTTGATCAATCTATGTACAAAAAACAAGAAAGGAAGAAATTTGATCTTTCATACTTCAATTTGAAAAAGTCCATTTTCTTGGATTACTATAGATTTCACTTCGATCTGGTACATCGGCTTGATTGTCACAAATCAAAGCTGTCCACATATCCGGCCTCTAATGGTGATGCGCACAAATGACTTAAAAATCCATCATAAGGAATAGACTCCTCTATGCCAAAATCTATGCTAGTGGATTAGGTTTTAAAAAGCTTCCTTAAGTAATCTTTCTATGCACCAAAAGTAAGAAAATTAGAGAAGAAGTAATTTCTCTCTAAGATTGAAAGAAAAATGGTGCAAGAAAAACCAAGGTGGCATGAATTCTCTCTAGGGAATTTGAAATAGTGCCTCTTGGGTTCTCAAAATGTTAGGGATAGCACTAAGTAGGGTTAAATACCTAGGGTTAAGTTTATGTATATTTCCACCTTGCCCTTATTTTTGAACTATTCAAAAAACTCTCAAATAACTTTTAGTCTTTAGGCAATTTAATCCCTATCTCATTTTAATTTCATAAAATCACCTTTATGTGTATGGCCATTAGGCCTTTATCTTGACAATAAATACGATTTACTTGAGTAAGAATAATTATGTTTATAAACTAAGAGTGGCATCAAGCAATGCATCAAGGCTGCATAATACATAGGAATAGTCAAATTCATGTTTAACATGCCTTTCAGTGTACAGTGTCTCAACTTAATTCAATCCTTTCAATATATATCACTGAATAGACAAAGGTTTGGTGCAGTGTCTACTTGAGTTAAATCCATAGTCATATTGCCTTGGCCTAAGTCTTTGAGTTAACATGGCCAGGTACATGCACCTAGGGTAATAAATCCTTTCTAGACCACTTATTCACCTTCAATATGCTTCATATCATACCTAAAACTACTCTTATTTGGTATTCATCTATTACAAACTTGTCTGTGATGATTTTTAAGTATGATAATTCACATACAAGGTGACTTGGTGTCACAGGTCAAGGATCATGACACTACTTACACATGAGAGTATTTTTGTATACACTAAGTGAAATACCAAATGGAACTCTCATAGCAGGTCATGTTCAGTGAACTTGTTGCCATAACAAGCAACCATATGATGTCCCTAAGTATTTCTATACTTCAATTTTTGGGATTAGTTGCGTGCATCCTATGCATGGAGGCTTACATATGCTAGTCTTTATGCATTGTCAGTGCCTCATCTTGATAATACAATGACTAAGAATGGTTTAAAAACATGGTTTTGATGCATAGGGATGTCATAATTGTAACTCAGTATAATTCCTTTGCAAAGCCAATATGCTTCATGGGCCTTATCTACATAAGATATGAATTACTAATTTTGCACCAATCTTATGGACAAAGAAATACTTTATATTATATTATTCAAATATAGTGTATGTTACATGAATTAACTGATAGCTAGTGTTTGCAAGCAAATACAATTGGTAGGGCTTACATAGTGACACGTCAAGCGTGTGTGCACTTACAGGTATAGTGCATGTGCTAGTATAGCATAACCAACGTCTGGTGTTCGAACCTTAGCGTGCTTCCCAGACATGATTCATTTAGAAATTTTACACGCAATGTTCATGGGCCAAGCCAAGTTATCTTCATGGGCTCAAGCCTATAAATTTAAAAGAATGATGTCTAAAAAGTTATGAATGGTCCTAATGTTATCAAATTAAAATGATAGGTTTTTTTTTAAAATACTTTATGGAAATGAGCAGATAGATTACATGGATAATGATAGATGCATGATGATGTTGCAGAAATTCAAAACCCAAAATATGCTTTGGATGAAATTTAGTAATCTTATTTTCTTTCTAATTTCTAGGATGGGATTATGGTTGACTGTTTAAATTTCTATCTATATGTTTTATTGATGGTGTATGTATATGTTTGATAACATGTCATATAGAATAGGTGAATGCCACTTAGACTTATATTGATCATACATACTAAAAGTTTTACATAATTTTAAAATATTAAGTGGGAGAAGATTTCAAACAAAACCCATAGCCTCCATTATTGATCCATAAGTGAAAGCATGGTAACACCTCGCATTAGTTTTACCTTAGCCATACCTCTCGGTAGGTGGTTGACTATCGTCCGTATACTAGATTGGATCTCCTGTATGGAAAATGTGCTTGGGCATGATCAATTTAAGATCATCCCTTGATAACTTGAATAATTTACAGACCGGGTTTCTTAAACAAAGGTTATACACTCGAGACTAGTTTAATATTAACCTCCTTTTGAAGCTCTGTTAGTTAACCAATGGCTAAACAAACGGTTGCATATATATGTCTTAACCTAGGGATTTAAGGTAACATATATTAGTTGGATGGGATCCAGGTTTTGGGCTATTTGCTTTGTGATCACCCCTCGATGGCTTTAAGAAATAGATGGTAGAAATTACCGTTGAAATGCTACATATTTTTTAAGGTTTTTTTCTCATGTAGAAACATATTTACTTATGTTTAATTACTGAATATTTGTTTTATTTTTTCTTGAGCATGAATGTAATGTTTCAAATATATTTATGTGTTTTAGTTCAAAATGTCACCTATACTTCTTATTCAAATTCTCACAAGTAACAAATTGAATGGAGATAATATTAAAGACTAGAAAAGAAATCTACAAATTGTTTTCAGTTCTGAGAAACACAAGTCAGTGCTAGGTGAACCTTACCCACCCATGCCTCCAAATAAATTAGCTAATGATTAGGCTTTTATACTTTATACTTGTCAGCAATGCACTCTCGAAAAAATCCTTTGTAGATTAGGAATGCATGCACAACTTAAAAATATTGTTACATGGAAAATGTAAAATTCTTAACATGGAAGTGCCCTATTGACTGGAACTCTTCCTTCATAAATAAGGATGGGGACAGTCAGACGAATTGCTCTTGGATGGCTACTATAAAGTGGCCAACACTTTGAGCTACCATCTATCATTTAGGCTAGGCATGATTGGATTCTAATTGAAATTGATATTTATAGTTAGGAAACTCGAGAAACCAATCCCATGGTCCATGTGGTTTGCAGATTCGATGCTTGGGTTCAAGAGTTAGTTATGCGCAAGAAGGTATAAACTTCCCTACGACGCCTAAAATTGATACCCTTTCAGCCATGTCCTAACTTAATTTTGGTTTTCTCAGTTATGATTTGTCATTATTTGATATAATCCTCTTTGTAATGCATGGAATTTGTATAAAATGATAAACTCTAGTTTTAAAGAAAATTTTAATCTCATATGTGCCTAAAAAAGGTAGGGAATATAGAGAATTTTGATTAAAAATAATCTTCAAACTTAAATCAAGCACTAGAGAAATACTAACACGAAACATTGCATTTGTCAATTTTTTTGAAAAAGATTTTGAAAAGATAAGTACAATATTACTATCACAAAGGAAACGTGTTAGTGAGGCAATAAAATAAGATAATATCACATAAAATAAATCACACAAAGTCAACAATTTTGACATGCATTTGGATCCATTGGTTAATTAAAGTGTGAAAATTGTGTTTAAATTTTGCAAAAGTTTAGAGAGATCTAATAAGAGAAAATTCAATTTTTTGACAAATTTTAAAAAGTAGGGTTCGAATATCTCCTCAAAAAACAGGGTTGGAGCAACCCTAGAGATGAAAAGTTTGATGATTTTTGAGAAAAGGGTTTAAAGAACTTGAATTGATGAAAATTTGACAATTTTTGACAACTTGACATTTTTGACAATTCTTGACAAAATAGGTGATTTTTAAGTTAAAAGAAATTGATAAAATAGAGGTTATAAAATAATGATTGATTGTGCCTTGATCCAACTTGTGGGGTTGACACATGTTTTTTGACTTGATAAGGTAGATTAGGATCACATAGAGGCATCTAAATGCCTCGAAGTGGGATTCGAAGAAAATCAACTATTCTTAATCAATGTTTAAAACATAGGGTAACATTGCACTATCCCCTTTTGATTTTGTTTTGAGTAAATTCAATGATTCTAAGGGTCAAATAAAGTACCAATAGAAAGGCAACTTGATAATGATTAATGTAAAAATATTCCCAAAAATCTTGGAAAATCAATTTTCGTGTGAAAATAATTTTTGAAGTTGGGTCTAATGTGACATTGATAGCTCATGTAGGCAAAAAGGTGTCACAAACTTTGAAAAATCATTCCTAACCATACAGAATCATGAAATCACAAATTATGTTTTTCCTAAAAGAAAATTTCACAAACATTTTATGAAAAATAATTTAAAAATTTAGATAAATCATCTAGTGGGCTGAAATGGCCCAAATAAAATGTAAATCGCTAATTTTAGGGGTTTTAGACTATTTTAATTCAAAAAATTGTAACTTCCTTATCTTGAATGATTGAAGGGTAGATAAGATACCATTGAAAAGGTAATTTAACATTTTTAAGGAAAAATGTAAAAAAATTAGAAAATGGTTTCTGGTTCAAAAATATTTTTCAAATCATGATTATAGTGTTATGGCAAAAATAGGGGATTTTTGATTTCTTTAGGTATTTTAGGACTAAACTCAAGCCATGGAGATTGTCTGTGGCCGAAATGAATTAATGACATGGGCTTCACAAGCTCATTTACAGAATCCTGGAGTAGTTTGGGATGATAAAATAGCCCATTAACAATAAACATAAGGACTTTAGGTAAAAAAGCAAGGCATAAACCATTTGTAATAAAAAAAGAAGCATTTTGTTTTTGAAAACAAAACATTTGGCCTCAATAACCCTTGAATTCAAATATGAAAAACTTTATTTTGCCCTAAGATTGGAAGGCCAAAGAATAAAAAACCTTAAGTCCATATTAGTCTTTATTTGTTAACATATACATAAGGTAGAAATTTCATAACAACATAAAGACATGATTTTTAAGCATGAATTCATGACAAGGAATCAAGGAAAATGCATGGAATATACAAAGGGTCATGGTTTCATAAAAAGGTCATTAGCATGGTGATAATCATGAAAATTGCAACAAAATGAAGGAACAAGCTGAGAAAATGTACCAACAAGAGCTCTATCAGCTTTTTTTCCTAAAAGATAAATTTTTTTCTAAGTAAAGAAGTTGCCTTTCAAGCTTTTTGTTACTCACTATGAGTTAGCAAGAAGACACGCAAGAAAAAATGGTTAAAATAGTGTTTTAGAGGCATTTCTTTGATGTGGTATGGTGAGCTACAAAAATAAGAAGTGTTTTTTATTTTCTTATGGTTGAAGAATATGTTTAAAGTATGTGAGAATGTTCTGAAGTATGCTGAGAATATTGTGTTATATGGCCATATGAATAGTGTAAACAAAATGCAAAAAATGAAGGTATTTTAAGGTTTTGGTGCATGTCCTCATATGTGGACAAGGTATTATGCTCAGTTGCCATTCGAATTCATTGGCTTGCTTAGGAAAAACAGTGGATCAAGGTCACTTTATTCGGCTATGACATGAGAAAGTTGGAGGTTGCCCTTTAACAAATTGAATTAAGTCACAAATACATCCACAATCATGGCTATTTGGGCCAAAAATTGTAATTGATCCATTCACAAGTTTGATGCTGAGGCTTGGTATGAATTTAGATGATTTTTAGTGCCTAAAACATGGCCCAATTCATGTTTTAATGCCATGGTCTGTAAAGGGGCAAAAACAGGACAAATTGGGCATTTTTGTCTTCGAGTATTAATACAAGGCTTCTTATATTAATACAAAAGTAAATATTTTCTCTCAATATTGATACAATGAAGCTAGTGTCGATAGCTAGCCTTCCAGTATCAATACAAAGAGCCTTGTAACAAAATTTCCCACATATCGATACTTATTGGTTTTATCGATACACATAGACCTAAAATCATGATTTTAGATTCAAAATAACCTGGATTCAATACCTAAGCTTCCTTTATTGATGCCATGGCTAGAAGTATCGATACATGGCCTTTTATATTGACACAATAATGATTTATGGGGTTTCGATAATGTGGTAACCATGTATCGATACCTAAAGGCGATGAAGCACTCCCTATTCATACAAACGAAAAATTTATGCTCCTTCAACTCCTCGAACACCTCACCTTAGCTAGGAATGATGGATGACTGACCTATGCTTATTCAAATAGACCTGATGATGCCTTGAATAATGACCTTTGATGCCTTTTTTAAAATTTTAATTTAGTCCCTAGGCATTTTAAACCTTTATTGAAAAAATTTTCTCATTTGGTGTCGTGTTGCCTAGTAGTGCCTAGCCACGCAGCAGCCAATAGTTGTCATCATTTATTATTATTATTTTATTCTATAACCTTTCAATTAAGCCTTGAGATGCCAAAAATTGGCCAAAAAAATAAGGTGTCTACAACTACCCTTCTTTAACTATTGCTAAGTATCAGAAACAAGGCAAAGATTGATAGATAGAATTTTGTCTGGGTGTGCTTGATGTTGCCTCGTGTTCCTATGATGGAAACACTAAAATTAGTATAATGCTAGGATAAAACTATATTTTGGTGAAAATTGTGATTCTTGTAAAAATTAAATTCAAATTCTTAGATGAAAACACAAACTGGGATTCTAGGTTTGACCTATCCCCAAGCTTGATTTAAAGATTGATAGGATGCCAATGTGCTGAATCAAAGCTAGCAACTTTAGACTTTTGAAAGGATCTCTTGATATGCTTCGGATTAAAGACCTAGACTATGATCCTAGGCTTGTCTTATTGTAAACACCTAATGTCGTCCATGCCACTTTTCTTGTAGTCCTAAATATACAAGACTAAGAACCTGGCTGTCGTCCTAGTAGAGGTTGACCTCCTCTAGGCAGACTAGGGATTTTCACAACTAATTTAATCATGTCTAAATGACCACATATACATGTGATAGAAAAAATGCAGTTTCAAGGGTCGTAGAGGATAAATCTTGGATAATAAGGACAAATATTCAAGAGAAAAATTAGTTTATGAATATTTCCTTATCAAATTTTAAAATTCATTTTTGGATATGATGTTATGATCAAATTTTCCTATTTTTAAAACTTTTTTGAATTTTTTTGTGAAAATTTGAAAATCAATTATTGTATGCTTTTATCAAAGCCAGTGTAGTATTTATTCCAATACTCATTCCAAAAAATAAAAAATATATATAAAAAAATCATATTGGCATTTTATACAATGAGATGTCAAGTTGTCAAATTTCTTTAATAAATTTGAATTTTTCACAGTATCACTAGTGTCATTCTCACAAAAGTTTTTGGTAAAATTTGTTCTGAGTTTTAGATTTTCATCTTTATTATTTTTATAAATTAATATTTTGAGTAATTTGCTAAATTTAAATTCATTTTTATAAATTTGAACATATTTTTAGAATTTTCTTGTCTCTAAAATACAAACTTTTTTATCTATAAACATTTTTGTAAAACTTTTAGAGTTCAGAATTTTTAAATATTTTTGTATATTTTAATAAAATAGCTTGGATTTATTCTTTATCTTATCTTATCCTAATGTTTTTAGATGATGAGTTACGTGTGTTGAATCATATAGGATGACAAAAATATTCATTTAACATTATCAAAAAGTGAAAAAATCTAAAAAAAAAAGTAATAAAATTCAAAAAATAAAGAAAACAAATTAATGGCCATTTGGCCAAGATGATTTTCATCCAAGCTTAGCCCAACCTCTTCTCTATAAATAAGGGAGGATGTTTCAAGAAGGGGCCTAATGGCTTTATTGCAAAAATACACCATTTTGATAAGAATTTTCAAGCTTTTTTCTAAATTTTCAAGGCTTTTAAAGTAGTTTCATTGTGACTTTTGCTCATACTCTTCATTTTCCATCATATTTCTTCCTTTTAGTGAGCTAAATGAACACAAATGCTCATGAATTTTCATCCATGTAGGTAGGCCAACTGCAAAAGCTATGAATAATTTTCTTGATTTGATTGTTAAATTTGATTTTCTTTATAAAATATTTGATTTTTATTAAGAAAATATGTATTTGTTGATATGTTGTCTATTTTATCATGTAGATATTGTCGCAACATGGCTCGAATATGAATCCTGACTAACCTAACTTAAAATGGCAAATGTACCATTTATTCCTATATATATCTATACGTCATTATTTTATTTTATTTTAGGGGGCCATATCATTATTAATATTATTCTTTATTTTATTTTGTGTCTGATGACTAAGCGGTCGAGATGAATCACTCACTTGACTTCCCTAAATAGTTTTTATGAAATAACCATTTATTTTGGAGTTGCCATCAATCTTGTTTTGGCTAGGTGAGATTGGTCACCTGTCAGAGTTCACATTTCAGGGATTAGGAAACCCTTAAAAGCAAACTCTAAGATTTGTGCTCATACCAGAGATTGATGGAAAGGGCCCGAGAGTTAGTTACAATCATAAGTAAGGATCAACCTTCATGATGCCCAACAATCAATACCTTATTAATCGAATGTTAACATAAATTTGATTTTTTATTCAATTTCAATATTTAATATTTAATTATAATGCCCATATTTAAAAATAAAATTTTAGGAAACAAATTTATTACTCTGAATGGGAACTTAAGTGCTTAATATTTTTGAAATTCAAAATATCTTTCATAACTTTTCAAAGAACCAAGAGAACACGAAGATCTTATCATTCTCTATAGTACTCCGTTGGAGAACCTATGGAGTACAAAAGGTTTTATTTTTACAAAAATTAAAAAAAAAATCACTATTTTTTGAGAAAGATGTCTCGTAGTAATCTGTAGAACCCTTCACATGTTCTGGTAGGAATTTGAGGTATTAATTTAATCAAGAGACATAACCTTAAGTTAAATATATATATATATACAATTTTAAGAAAAAATATTAAAGCCTAAGACCTAAAAATGGTCCAATATGACAAACCTATTCCTAATGTGTACTTTTGACATGAAAGTATCCCAGAAGACACATAAGACTTGGTTCTAATGCGAAATTACAAAAATACGCTTAGGATATACTTTTGACATAAAAAGTATCTCGATTGTCTTAATGACTCAAGAATGATTATAAAAGTTTGAACCTATCCCAAATATGCACATTTGGCCTAAAAGCATCTTGGTACTTATCTATGACCCAGCTCTAGGAAAATTATCAAAATACCCTTAGGGTGTACCTTCGACATAAAAGTATCCTTGTTATCCTAAAGGGCACAAAATGACAATGAAATAATGAATCTATCCTAAATATGCACCTTCGGCTTAAAAACATTCCGGTTACTATCTAGGACTCGATTTTAGGTAAAATTATGAAAATGCCCTATAGGTATACCTTTAGCGTGAAAGTATCCTAGAATCCTAAAGAACTCAAAATTGATTGTTAAAGGCTAAACCAAACCTAAATATTCACCTTCGACATAAAAACATCTCAGTCAAGAAATTTACCAAAATGCCCCTCGATATACCTTTGTAGACACTTTATTTTGTCCGGGCTAATTTTTTTTTAACAATCTGGAGCATCGACGTAAGAGGGGACAATGGTTGTCGCCCGGCGAAAAAGCTTTTAAGGATGTCAAGAAGGCCTAGGGATCATATCAAAGGTAAATATAAAGATGTGGCATCCAGGGACGTAGTCTGAGGTATCCTAGGGACAAAGGAATCAAGAAAATTCACAATTTTACTTAGGTGTATCGATACATG
>JBBYHO010014466.1:0-10402 GCA_038382025.1 Adansonia gregorii
CACTAGTTAGCTTTTATGCATGGACGACATTGAAGCTAAACTCTCTGCACAATATCAACAAGGCATTTTCCATGTTTGTAAATTATCCACGCGTGCACAAAATATTACCGCAGTAAAGTAGGCCTGATATCATCGACTTTCATGTTTTTGCAATAAAAATTTAACATGCTAGTGAGAGGAGTACAAGTAGATTCTTTACAATCAAAACTTCTTAATCTATTTTTTTCACGTTTTGGTTGGTTCGAAGATTCTTTGAACATGCTAAAAAAGCGTAATAATCTGCACAAAAATGTCAAAAATGTTCTCCCCAGCCAGCTTGGACTACAATTTTATTGCCGTCGGAGGCCATAGCAGTTGAGATTAAGTAAATATTGACAATTGATCAGTAACACAATCTGACTCCGACGTTGTCAATTCCATACTGCACTGAACAGCATACGGGAGGGAAAGAGCAAAGTTCTTTGAGCTTGAGCTTCCTTTGTCCCAAAAAAACAGTTTTGAATCCAGATGGATTGTGTGATAGAATTTGATTAGGCATCCTGTGAACTTTTTTTGTACGAAACAAAACCATGAAATTCAAAAGGATAATATTTTACAAATTAGTGTAGACAGTAAGATCATGACTTTTTATTGAAATATATATATATATATATGTATATGTATTACAGGAAGTATAACTTATCTTATCTACCTATATGTTTGAAAAATATAATTTGAATTTAAATTTTACAATCTAAAATATATTGAAGATGTTTTCTTAGACATGTCAAACCTCCTAGTGCGATTCTCCTTATTGAATAGATCTTTGGTTAAAGACGATATCATAAGCATCCATAGTTTCATGCTTCTTTTGGAGTTCAAGCACCACGCTAGCTAGCTTCATACATATGGCTTGATCAGGGCCATCTTCATGAACTTTATAGGTTGTCCTGGCTTCTCTGATGCATCGGTAACATCTCCTACGATAGGTTAATCTTGGACTTATATTTTTTTCTTCTATTTTAAAACAATTTTAATGTTGCGAAACCAATCAATGAAGTTCGACCTAGTTAATTTATTAGCATCAAATATGTTTTTTAGCAGACAGTTTACTAGTCATTATGCTTATATCTTATGTCAAAAACAACATTAATTTTATAGTTGATAATTCAATTTAATTATTAATGTAAGGTTTAACAACTTAAATGATTATTCTCATTAAAATAACAAAATAATAGTCTTCATCTATTTAACTCTTATATCTCTTAATAAGCTAAGCCCCTTTTTCACCTTAAAATGACTTTCACTAACTCAACATATCGTTTGTCAAACTACATGAGTAGCTAACATGGTTCACCAATTGCATTTCTATGCAGTTTCTAAAATAGTTAATGGATAAAATATTGCCAAAATGCATTATATGCATTTTGCCTATTACTTGTAATGCTCTAGGGCATATTTGGACAACAAAATACTAGTTAACTAAGTCCACTCTCATAACTTAAACATATTGTGTCAAAGTTTGACTTTGAGTGACTTGACAATCCTTCAAATAAATGAACTTCAGTTATCTCATTATGATGGTGGATGACTACTTAATTATATGAAACATGTGACTCAATGTAATAATGAAGGATTTAACTAACTCATTCATTAATTAGGTCTCATTGTCGTAACGTAATCTTGATTGTCAAAAGGTGTGCCTGGCTTAAAAATGATCTTCTGTTGGGATTTTATGGCTTGATATGTTGAGAAATAAGTGTTTCTCATTGTTTAGGATGAGGAAGGTTATCAAATGAATAGTTCATCTGACTAACCTTTGAAGGCCACCACAAGGCAGATGAGAACTTGGAGTTACCACCAATCATTTAGGGCAGGTATGATCGGATACCTATTAAAATTAGTATCTCAAGTTACGAAACTTGAAGCTTCAATTTTACAGTCTATTGTACAAGAGTTCTTTGGGAGTGTCCCATAGTTGGTTATGCTTGGGAAAAGATTAGCACTCACATGAAACCCTAAATGGATACCATCTAGACATGTAATATCTTGGTCTTTATTTTCTCAGTTTTGATTTGTCATTATTTATATATAATCCCCTTTTATGATGCATGAATTTTGAAAATAATATGTCTAGTTTTTGTAAGAAAAATTTAAATGACATTACATCACTTGAAGGAATTGCAAAGCATAAGGTTAAAATATTTTCGGATTTCATTTGAAGAGGGTGTTCCACACCAACCATTGGAGCGAAATCAATAAAAAAATTAGTTTAAAAATATGAATATAAAAATTGTCACTGAGAAAGGAAACGTGTTAGTAGGCATAAATAAACATAATAAATATTATGAAGAAAGAAACACAAAATAGGGAAGAAGGGATAGCAGGGATGTATCTCATAATTATCCTTGCTTAGTTATATATAACTAATTAATAATTTTGAGATATGTTTAGACTTGTTGGTCACATAAGGCATGATAACTGGAGTTTTGGTTGAAAAATCCAAAGAGAGTTGGGAAGAAAAATTGATTTCCAATGAAATTTTGAAAATTAGGAATGAAAATCCATCTGGATGAAAGATTTGGCAATCTTTAAAAAATTGAATATTTTAGGTTTTTTTTGATGAAAAGGTGAATTTTAAGATTTAAAATCGATGATTTAAATAAAAAAGGAAATTAAGTTCTTTTAGAGTGTTTGGCCTTGATTTGAGCCTAGCAAGACCTATGTTATAACATGTGACTCTATTGGAGAATTAATCAAACTCATTCCCAAGACATTCGAATGCTTTGGAAAGGCGATTCAAAGAAATCAACTAATTTTACTTAATGCTAAAGTAATGGACTGTATCGCACATCCTTTTTTTTGAATCCATTAAAAAATTAATTAAACTTATTCCTAAGACATCTGAATACCTTAGAAAAGGTATTCAAGGAAATGAACTAATTTTACTTAATGCTGAAAACAATGGATTGTATCGCACTATCTTTCTTTCCAAATTTACCCTGGACCCATCCAAATGCTTTAAGTGGTAAACGAGATATTGTTAGAAGGGTAACTTGATGAGGGTTAACATGAAAATATTAAAAAAAATCCTAGAAAATCACCATCTAGGTGAAAATGATTTCTGAAATCAAACTCGGTTTAGCACTGTTAGCATGTGTAGGGGAGAGGGTATAGCAAACTTTGAAAAATTAGTCTAGACTCATTTGGAATCATTAAATCACAAAAAATAGCTTTACAAAAAAGGAATTTCATGTAGTTTTTAGGAAAAATATTTAAAAAGTCCAAAAAAATCATCTCATGGGCCAAAATGGCCCAAACACAATGTTAATTACTAATTCTAGGGGTTTCTAACAATGAAAGTTTGAAAAATCATAACTCCCTCATTTGAGCACATCTTGGTGCAAATAAGATACCATCGGAAAGGTAATTTCAAATATTGGAAAAATTTAAAAAAGCTATCTAAGGCTCAAAAATATTTTTTAAATTTAGGATCATATTGTTGCCATTGCTGAAATAGAGTTGTTTCACATATTTGGCTATCCTAGGCTCATATTATGTTTTGGGCAAGTGAATGTCCACCATTAAGGGTCCATGATAGTGGATTTTTAATCCATTCAAAGTCATTGGATAAATTGGGCTAGTGAACAATCTAACATCCATGCCATTCTAGTCATATCACAAAAGGCTCAACACAAAGGATTTATTCAAACATTTGGTAAAACAAAGATTTTTAGGGCTATAAAATAGATTTTATTTTGCCTAGTTTAGTCTTGAATCCAAACATAATATGCTTGATTTTCCCCTAAGATTGATTAATATTAATCTCATTTATTAAGACCAATGCTAACCTAATTTAGGGAGATTTCTTAGAACAATAAGCACTTAAGCAAAGCATATGTAAAAAGCATTCAAACATACAAATAATGAACTATAGAGTATTGTAACAACACCCAAACAATATTTCTCATCATTTCAACAAATAAAACATGGTTATGAGCATTAAAGAGCATGGACGTCAATTAAAGCATGTTAAGATGAAGCTATACCATTAAAGATTAATGAGGGATGATGGATCTAAACATTAAATATCAATGAAACAGTGGTTGTTTCAATATGACTAAGGAAAAATTCAATCTTTTATCATCCAAACATCATCAAAGCCTCATCAAAACAAGATTAAACCAAGTATTCACTAAGAAAATGCAAGTAGTTCCTAATGATGTCATGATTTCATAAATGGGGTTCACTAAAATGAAATGATGATGAGTTAAAACATGAAGAAATAAAGAGAAATTGATGAGATTATACCAAAAAGCTTGAATAAGACCTTCTTTTATTTTGACTTAAAGCCATCTTTTATTCTTTCCCCCTTCTTTTAACCTTTTTTTTCTAGTTCTAATCAGTCTTTTAGCTCACTTTCTTTGCCTTCTTTGCTATAGATTAACAAAAAGTAAAAGTCAAGGATGAACTTTAAGGTTCTGTTTAGGATGGAGGGGTTTTGGAATGGAGAAAAAAAATGAGAATAAGGGTTTTAAAAAAGTCTTTGTTGATTTATTATGGGAGCTACAAGAATATCATTTTTCTTGCTATATAAGAGTATGTGAAAAGTATGAGAAAAGTCAATGGCTGACCATGAAATATGGTTATATAGGAGAGCATTTCAGCCAACAAAAACCTAGCTAAATGAGGGGTATTTAGACATTTAGCTTGTACAAAATGATGAGTCATTGTACTAAGGGTAGAGCTTACAGTGTTTCATTGGCTAACATACAAAATTTACAGTAAGAAAAGGCCATCATAGGCTAAAAACTTATGTAAAGATGAATTTCATGATGCTTGGTTTGAATTTGGATGATTTTTGAAATCAAAATCATGGCCAAATTTATGTTTTGAAACAATATAACTGTCGCAATATGGTCGAGATGTGAATCTTGATCTGCTGGACTTAAAAAGTAAGTAAATACCTTATTTCTCTAAATATTTATTCCTTCGTGCTTAAGGATCAGGTTGTTGAAGTGAATTGCTCATTTGATTTAACCCTAAATACTTGTTACAAATCAACCATTTGACTTAGAGTCACCACCGATTTATTTTGGCTAAATGAAATTGTTAACCTATTGAAGTTCATATTTTGTTAGTTACAAAACCCTCAAAAATAAACTTCAAGGTCTATGTCATATAGAGATCACGTGAAAGGATTTAGAATTGGTTAAAACCACAAATAAAGGTCAATCCCTCTCACAAACCCAAAGATTAATACCTCTTAATTACGTGTTAATTTAAAACTCGATTTTTATTTGGTTTTGATATTTGATATTTAATCATAATTCTGTATTTCAAAATTTTCCTAAACTAAATTTGTTATTCCATTTGAGAAAATTGAGTATTTAATATTTTTAAAATCAAAATGTCTTTCACACCCCATTGAAGGATTGAAGGAATACGAAAGGTTTTATTTTAATGAAATTTAAAAAATTTGGATTTTACTGATTTTTGAATATGGTATACCTTCATTTAGAATAATTGATGAGTTGACTTTCATATTCTGGAAGCATACCCATGGACTATTTTAACTCCAAAATATTGCCATAATTTTTTGAAGAATTTCAGCTTTACAAAAGTAATAATGACTTATCTTAAGACTCAGTTTCAATGAAGACTATGAAACTAGACTTGAAAGACTTGAATTTGGTCAAAGAGACTAAAATGTTCCTTAAAATATACCTTCAGCATGAAAGTATCCCGGTTACTATAACGACTTAGTTCTAAGACAAAATTACTAAAATGTCCTTTAAAGTAATACCTTTGACATAATGGTATCTCAATTGCCTTAAAAGACTCGATGATGATATGAAATGATGAACCTATCCCTAAAGCACAACTTTGACATAAAAATATCTTGGTGATGCTAAAGGACTTGGTTTTAAGGTAAAATTACTAACATGCCCCTTAAAGCATACCTTCGATATAAAAGTACCCCGATAACCATGAAAGACTTAATTTATATGAAATAACAATCACACCCTGAAATGAAAAACCTATATAACAAATATGACCTAGATGACAAAAATTTTTAATAGGTCCTTAAAGTCCAAAATTACACTTTAACCCCTAAAATGGTAAAAAAATGCTAAAAATTCTCCTAAAAGGTCTTAAATGCCTTAAGTTGATTATTTATTGTTGAAATGCCCATATTAACCCTAAAATATAAGGAGTTTTTAGATAGACCTTAAACTTTTAACTTTTTCAAATTGGTCCCCGGATAATTCAAAATGCACAAGTAATCACCAAAATGTGCCACAAAAATAGGCCTTTAAGACCATTCGGCCAAGCATCTTTGGCCTTAAAATAATTTCTTCAAATTTGCAACTTGGTCCTTAACGTTTCTAAAATTATGAAAAAAAACCCTAAAAGGCTAAACATGTTTAAAATAAACCTAAATAAACTTGAAATGCATGGAATGCCCAACAGAAAGCATTTAGCCAAGCTCCAAAAGCCAACAATTTTCTTGATTTTGCATTCTAGGTACTTGTATTTTCAAAAATTAACAAACAGCCCAAAAATTAGAACTCTTTTAAATCCACCATATTTAATTTGGTTAAGGTATGAAAATACCTTTCCGATGCTTAAAAAAATTGGAAAAAAAATTTTCTAGACCCTTAACTTCTATATATTTCAAAACCCTCTTAATGGCCTTAAAACTAAAATATAAAATTGCCTTAAGGCCCCTTTCATTTTCTGCCAACATAAAAAATCCCCAAAAAAATTTTCCTTTCAAAATTCCTACGTGTACGACATCAAAGAAACCATCCAAAACAGTACCAACTTAAATCATCATCAAAATGCATGGCATAATGAAATTTGAACTTGTAAGCATGGAATTCAGGATTTATGGAAAAATGAAAAACTACAAACAAGACCACATGAATTCCCTTAATCAAAAAACAAGTTGCATGAAAAAAAAATTAAAACATTCAAGGCTTTGAAAAATATATTTCCATGTAAATTAAACAAGAATGGTGGTGTACAAGCCACCAAAATGGTTATTGCTTTCACCTAAATAGTTAGGTTCCTTAAGCTACCAAAAAGATGAGAAACAAAATTGAAAACCAAAATGATATGAATGAAAGATGTTATGGGAAAATACCTTCAGTAGAATGCGCAAACTAGAGAAAATAAGGATTTCAAGCTTAAAAAAATGAATTTTTTTGACATCACATAAAAACTTTTTTTTCCTTAAGAAAATCCAAGAAAAATAAATGAACACAACCTCCCCCTATTATAAAGGGAGGACTGGGCCAAGGGGAGGGAAAATCCCTCTATTGGCCGAATTGAAATAAAATAAAAAATAAAAATTTTTTCATTTCACATCAAAATAGCAAACTTGTATTTTTTTACTATTACATGCATCGGTTTGGATAGGTTATGGTAGGTGGTGGTGACATGATTGAGTTGGATGAGATGTGCCACTCCATGCATAATAAGCATGTGGATTTTGAAGCCAAAAAAATTTTAAATTAAATAAAATTAGTTTTGATAATAATTAAATGAAATTAAAATTATAAAAACATAAATTCAATTATATAAGTTAGACCCTATGTGACAAATTAACCAATTAATTTAATTCTATAAGCTTTGGATTAATTTCCTAAGCTTATCTAATCAAATTTATAAGACATAGACCAAAATTGGAAAAATTAGGAATAAAAATATAATAAAAATTTCTAATTTAACATAAATTAGAAAAAAATAATATGTTATGTAAAAAAATAGAATTTACACATTGAGTTAATCAAATGAACTTGATTTACTAACCTTTGGATTGATTTCCCAAGCTTATGTAATCAAGTAAGTGGAAAATGTTGGGAATTAGAAAAATCTATTGTAAAAAAACTTTAATTAAAAATTTCATGTATGAAAATATTTAATTAAGAACTTAAGTTTACACATATAATAATTAACAAATTCATGCGTAAGAAATCTTTAATTGAAATCAAATGGAAAAATTTAAATGAAAAGAATTAAATTGCAAAGAATAAAAATTGAATTGTAATGTATGTACACAAGGGTTCAATTAAAATTTCATACTTGATAAAATCTCAACAAGAATTAAATCACGTAAAATTCCAATTAAGAAACCATAAGGAAAAATTGGATTACAAAAGTTGATACATAACAAGCTCCAATTCAAAATGAAATGGGATAAATTTAGTGGAGGGACAGAGTTGTGAGAAATGAAAATTGAATGAAAATTCATGTGTTGAGAAAGTCAATTAAAATTTCGAATATGATACGTCAAAATAAAATAAAGTGAAAAAGATGATCATACAAAAATCTCAATTTAAAGTCTGTAAAGAAAATTAAATTAATGGAATTAATGTGTAATGATCTGACTAGGAAAATTGGATGAAAATCAAAAGAAAAATTTAGAGAAATCAAGCTGAAAAATCATGAGAGTTTCCTAAAATTTCATATGTACAAAATTTTATTCATATAAAAAAGGATAGTGGAAAATTTCTGTCATTAATATCCTATACGAGATATTTATGCATGAATTAGAATAAGAATGAATAAAAATAAGTGAAAATAAATAAGAAAATATAAAGTCTTGAATCCTAAAAATAACTTTTGTGAATAAATTTGAAAATTTTGTGCTTGAGAAAAAATCAATTGAAAATTTGAAACTCGTAACAAATTTACGAGAAAAACCTTTATGAAGGAAAAATTTGCATCTAAAGAAACTCAAAATTCAAGGACAAATTTGATCTGAAAATAATGAATTTCAAAATGTTCAATTTGAGACAAGAAAAAGTTAGGAATCTTAAACTCAAAAAAGTTTTGCAAAAAATACCTTACGGAATCGAGAATTCAGTGTCAAAAAAATTTCGAACAAGAGCTAATTAAAAAACAACTAAGTTCAATGTATTTATTGAAATGTATATCGGTAAGAACTAAAAATTTAGTAGCTAGAACATGTTTATTGACAAATATTTTCATAAGCAAAAAACTCGCAATACCAGGAAAATCTAAAATTAATCAATAAATTTGACAACTTCATGCATCAAGGTATAAAATGCCAATACAGATTTTTCTATAACATTTTGGATTTTTCAAAGTGAGTATTGGCATAAATAACATGCGGGTATCGATAAAAATATAAGACGGTCATCTTGTAAAATTTCATGAACAATTCTAAAAATTCTCTAAAAATAAGAATTTTGATCATGATATCATATGTAAAAATAAATTTTAAAATTCCATAAATAAAGGACTTAAAATGTAATTTCTTTACTTAATATTCATTTTTTTATCTAGGTCCATCCTCTACAACCCTTGAAATTGTAATTTTTGAACTGCGCGTGAAAGAAGCATCCAAATAGGTCTTGAAAACACTTAGTTCTCTTATAGGTCAACCCTCACAATAGGCAAGTGTATGGATACAATGGGAAAATGTATCGATGCAATCACCTTTAGTGTCAATGCAATGGGCAAATGTATCTATACAATCACCCTTAGCTACTACTAAGCCTTGTATTGATACAACCACCTTTGGTATCGATACAACACTATTTTCTTCAAGTTTGGTGACATGGTAGCTGTATCAATACATTGAGACCGTGTGTTGATGCCTTCAACTAAAAATGAGGATTTTGCTTATTTTTGGCTACTTAAACACATTTTCTTAGCTAAGGATAATGGAAAACATATTCATGCTTGCATAGTTGTCCTTGGTAATGCTTTGTGATGTATTTTAGACCTGGACAAAATTTGGTATCTACACTTATTGCTTAGCTTGATTGCTTGATTGAAATGCATAGCATTTATTTTAATTACATATCAAATATATAAATGTCAAAAAATAAATTTATCATATTCAGAGTACTAGGATGATTATAAACTTTAATAGTTTAGTTTCTTATGGATACCATAAAAAATCTTTAATAAGTCTTAATTGTAGCCTTTGTCTTTTTTTTTATCCATGTTTGCTAACATCATTTTATTTTACAAATTCTAATCTAAAACGAAATCTATAATGCATGTAACATTTACATAACTTTATTAGAAATCTCGATTTATGTTAGAAGGGAGTTATGCGTGAAAAGAATTTACAATTCAAAAAAATAAAGGTGAGGGAAAATTTGCAGACCTTGTCGATACCTAATTTTGTCTAGGTCCCCTTATGGGCAAATTTCCCTATTTTATAAGTTTATTAGAATATCTTATCTTGAACCTTCTTAGTTGAAGCATCGATGATCACAAAGGCTTGTGTTAGTCTTGGAATAAGTTAAAAAGCTAAATTAGATGGAAAAACAAGGTGTAAAATTAATTGGATGACTCGAAGGAAGAGTGTTGGGATTGGAAAGCTAAGACAATCAAATAAAGGGCATAAGTTAACTTCTTTAGGTCTACAGAGAAAATG
>JBBYHO010014477.1:0-12982 GCA_038382025.1 Adansonia gregorii
ATATGTAATTATTTATGCTATAATTGCAATAAGTTAACATGATTTAATATTATATTCCACTGTAATTATTAATATGCTATAAAGAATTCTACATAATTAGGAATGTCATTATTAAAGTTCTAAATTGCTAGCTTAAGAGTAGCCACAACATTTTAAGTTGGTTGATTTAAATGACAATTGTTAGTTATTTAAAATAAAGTTTCCTTTAAATAACTATATAAGAAAATGACATCAATAAAGAATATTGTGATATGCAATAAGTTTTATGCATGCATGTTGGATGTTATTATTAAGTTATAAACTATTAACTTAAGAGTAGCCATAGTATCTTAGGTTAATTGATTTAGATAAAATAGTAGTTATTTGAAACTACATAAAGAAAATGACATCCATAAAGTGTTGACAATGAAATTAGTTATTTGGCCCTACAGGGAAGTAATTAATTTTTGAAATGGTTAAAGGATAAAATAATATATAACATTAAACTTAAATTTTCCTAGGCCCACAGGTATGGATTATTTAATTTTGGTGTTTTAAAGCTATTGTTTTATTATTGAAGTTATGTAAATTCATATGCATGATGCACCTCTATCCACAGGAAGGTTTGGATTTACATTTTGAATATAAATTATTTTATTCAATTAAAATATAGTTCCTTGCATTTTACAGCAATTTCTACTACTGTGATTAATAAGGCTGCTATAATAAAATGTTATTCAGTTATGAAAAATTACTCCAATTAAAGAGTAAATTAAGCTATTTTGGGTGTAAAGACCTTGACTTAGTGTTTTGGGTGGACAACTTGTCCTTAACGAATAAAGTGCGCAAAAAAAAAATAAATTTCGATGTGAAATGGGAGTAATCTAACCATTAAAGATGATGTACATCAAATCTATATTAGTAAATCAATTTGTGATTTCATCCTAATTGCTATAAGGCCAAGGATTATTGCAAAGTTACTAACGACCAGATTGTTAAATCTGATAAGGTTTTAACTATCACCCTAATAAGGAAGCTTTAAGGAATAAAGTGTAACAATTTTAAAATTGTGCATGAGCTCATTATGGGATTTGAGAGATATTGTGCTCAACTTAAATCTTCATAATTGATTTTTTCGAGTTAATCTCTTACCACTTTCATATTCAATTTTTTTCCTAATGAGTATGACCATAAGAAACACTTATAAAGAAATTGTTCTACCAATCAACTCTTAATTATATGTGTTCAAGAGGAAAAAAGAGACTCGAAAATAAAGGCAAACTCATTTTGTGTGAATCTCTTTTAGTAATGTTCCTAATAACATATGGTGGTTGGACTTATGTTCAATAAATTATATTTCTATAACCATTTAAGGTTTCATAAAGTTAAGAAACCAAAGGAAAAGTGGGAGGAACATCTATTATAGAAATCACTAAGGACTATCAGGATCATTTTTGAAATTAAGATTTGTTTTAAAACTTAAAAAGGTTTTATCTTTTATTTTAGAAATTTTTTTAATTAAAAGAGTTTTGAATTTAAATTTTTTAAATTCTATTGTTGAAATTTCAAAAGAAAATTTTCTATTAGATTTTCATCATTAACTTGCATCCTGATTGTGAGAATAAGTTTGTTAACTATTTTACATGATTTCTGGCAGTAAAGAAGTGCTACACATAAAACTCCTTTAAAGCTATGGTATAAAAATTATGTCACATCTCCATATAGAAATTAAGAAGAATGGACAATGATGGAGTTCTTGAAACTCTTGATTTTGACATTTAAGTTAGTTGCATTAAGGAAAAAGCAAACTAACAAGCCTAGTAAAGGGAACTAAAAAAAAGCTCTGTACTATTTGGAGATCATACACTTTCCTCTAAGTTTATGTATTGATGCATTAAAACTGCTATTGATGTCTGTATTAAAGTGCCAACTAAATTATTTTCTAAATTTTCTTAGAATTACGAAATAGTTGGAATCCATTTTAAAACATTACGAACTTGGGTTGTCTAGTTAAAATGAAGGCTTATAACCCAAACAAAAAGAAACTAGATCCAAGGATAGTTAGCAGTTTTCAGTTATGCAATTAACTTAAAGGGGAAAAGATTTAAAATGTCTCCCATATTCAACTAGACTTGTTAAAGCTGGAAATGCTAAGTTTCTTATGGATCATGGGTCCAGTGAGATTAACTTTCCTCGTAAGGTTGATATTGAGGAATAAATTTATTTAGATTGATCTTTTGTAAAGGACTCGATTGTTTCTCAAAACAAACATACAGAATTAACTAGAGAGCAATCAAATCAAGTGCAACCTTTACAATAAATCATTAATCTCACTGACTAAAGGTGTACAAAATGTAAAAATAAATATAGAATTAAGAGATCTAATGAGTAAGAAACTAACCATTTCTATAAGTTGGATGTATACCTATAAAAGTCTAATTTTGATATTGGGCATAAAGATGATCTCGTTTTCATTAGCCATGAATAGTAAAAATTCACACTTTGGCATAAAGCTATGATAAAAGAGATAAAACCAATGGCCAATAATCAAGTTTAATAACTCGTTGAATTGCCTTTTGGTAATTTTAAATGATATAAGGTTAAACTAATAGTCAAAAGTTTCATTCAAAGGACGTATTGATTACCATAGAACTTTCTCTCAATTTTTTTATGAAAATTTCATTAAGAATTATCATAGCTTTTGTAGCTCATTTTTTATTAAGAGTTACATTAAATGGTAGTGAAAACAACTTCCTTGAATAAAGATCTTGAGAAGAGGTATATATGATTCTATCGGAAGTTTTCATTGAAAGATCAATTTATAGACTAAACAAGCATCCCACCAATGATATGTAAATTTTAACATTTACTAAAATATTGATCATTGTTTATACCTTAAAGTCAGTGAGAGTAAAGTCATAATTTTAGTCTTATATATTGGTGTTGTTCTCCTTGCAAAAGTGATTGGGCTTTGTTGCATGAGATAAAAGCTTTCTTTCTCTAAACTTGATATGAAGAATTTGAATGAAACTTCATGTCATAGGCATAAAGATTCATAGAGATAGGTTTGAAAAAACATTAAGTTTATCTCAGAAAGCCTATATCAAGATAGTTTTGGAAAAAATTAGAATGCAAAGCTATTCACCTATAAAGGTACAAATTGTGAAGGAGAAATTTTAATCTAAGCTAATATCTCCAAATAATTTGGAAAAAGAGCATATGAAAGGCATTAAATATGCGTATAGTATTGTGAGCCTTATATATGATCAAGTTTATAAGAAACTTGACATGAGGTTTATAGTAGAAGTGCTTGGCAAATATTAAAGTATTCTTGGCCTTGGACTATGAAAGCTATTAAAGGAATTATAAAGTAATATCACAGGCAATAAAGTTGAGATATTTTATCTCTAATTTGAGAGTTGTCAACAAGGCCATTAAAGATCTATTATGACAACTCTTATGCAATTACTTTTCAAAGAATGTAAAAGTGGAAGTCATAGCAAGTAAATAGATATAAAGTAGCTTGTTGTTAGAGACTCTAAAAAGAAGCAAGAAGTGGATATCCAACGCATCAGTACGATTTAATAATAGCTGATCCCATGACTAAAGTATTGTCGACAAAACAGTTAAAATTCATATGGATCATATGGGGCTAGTTAAATTATGTTAAGATGTATTTTGGCTTCTTTCATTATGTTAATTTCACATTCTTAGAGTTTATGGACATGTTTCAGTTTGTGCACATAAAGTTTACATGTCAAGTGGACCTTGAATGATTAAAGAAAATTCATTCATAAAGTATTATCTCATAAAGTGCTTTTTTAGAGATGATCATGCATCGTAATACATGGAAGGGAATATTCATTTTAGAATGCTACCATCATGATTCGTGCTATGTGAAATCTTTAATTGAGTAGGAGTCGGGCTAGAGTAACTTATGGCCATGTTAAAGTTTTGGATTTAATTATCACCTACTCAAGTTCTTGGTTTATCATATGGGCCAAGTGGGAGAATGTTAGATTTTATGTGACCCACATGATATTAAATGGACCAAGATAATTAAATCAAATTATTAAGATGAAATTATAAAGTAAATCCTATTCAGTTTAACTACTTTAGTGATAAGAGTTAAACTCTACTTCAATAACTAATTAGAATACAGATTCCTTGATGGTAGGATACAACTCTAATTAGTCTTCTAGTATAGGTCCCTAGTCTAGTCTATGAAAATTGCCTATGCACCATCATAAGGTAATTAGCAAGAAAAGGATATAGACTAGAAGGCTTATACAAGGTGTTCGTCTTTGTGCATTTGGAGCGAGTCTGGGTTCTTGATCAACAATAGCTAGAGGTACGTTTTATTTAAATTATTACAAAAATATGTAGTAAGTTGCATCGTTTGAATGGGCATTGGTTGTTAAATACACGTACTCTTGATTAGTTTTGTTAGGTTGTTTAACACAACTGATTAGAATGCTAAAAATTATGCTTTTGCATTTTTCTAGAGAAAAATTATTGTATGGCTCTTTTAAGCAAATTCAGAATATAGTTATATTCCTTGGATGCTCTGGTGCCCTTGCCAAACACATATATTAATTTTTTTACTCACTGCTAAAACTTTGTTTAAAACATATGCATTATTTTCTGCACATAAATACTCCTTCTTAGTTATAATTCTCCCTATGCTCAATTTGTTCTAATTTTTTTTTTATTATTAAAATTCATGAATTTTCACTTATTACATCTTAAAAGTAATAGTTCCCGCAGCATTACATTGGGTAAGCAACTAGTTAACAATGAAAGCCTGGACTTAGCCAAAGTTAGCACATAAGAGAGCAATTTAAAATTTTGAATATAATATTCATATTAATGCATTAAAAAATTTAAGGCTAAAATTAAATTAGCATGATAAACTATATAAAATATGAGATTTATCACACAAAAATTATATAAAAAATAATTAAAATATGACATGGCATAAAAAATAATATATAGATAAATATATAAACGTGTCAGAATATACATAAAATAAATTATTAATGTAAAAAAAATTATGTAAATTTATAATACTTTAAACACTTGAAATAATTAACACAAACACACAATTTTTTTCTTCTTTCTCCTATTTCTTTTTTTTAAGGTTTTGGACATAATATTTATATTAATTTATGACTAATATAATGATCTTATTCTTAAATAAATGAATTTAGAATTAAAATTGAGTTATTATAATTGATTATGCAAAAAAGGTAATGAATTATAAGATGTGACACAAAATTAACATGAATAATAATTAAACGTGACATGACAAAAAAATGACATGAACACACCAAAAATAAACGATCGTCTCAAAACATACATAAAATGAAATATTAATACTTAAAAATTTATCAATACTTATGATATTTTGAACACAGTAAATAATTGGCATAAACAAGAACATGCAAAATTTACTCTTTCTTCCCTTTTTCCTTTCCTTCTCTCTCTTGCTATATACAAATTTGTCAAAATATACTTAAAATAAATTATCAACACTTAGAAATTTGTATAAAACAAAAGTTATCTAAATTTATAATAATTTTAACGCATTAAAAACTAACACAAATATGAACACACAAAATTTATTTTCCTTCTTCTTTTCCTTGAAGAAAATGTTTTGGACATAATATTTATATTAATGAATGGCTGGATGATACAATGAACCAATTCTTAAGTAAATGAATTTAAAATATACTTAAAAACTAAAATGAATTTAAAATTTACTCTTTCTTCCCTTTTTCCTTTCCTTCTCTCTCTTGCTATATACAAATATGTCAAAATATACTTAAAATAAATTATCAACACTTAGAGATTTATATAATATATAAGTTATCTAAATTTATAATAATTTTAACACATCAAAAACTAACACAAATATGAACACACAAAATTTATTTTCCTTCTTCTTTTCCTTGAGGAAAATGTTTTGGACATAATATTTATATTAATGAATGGCTGGCTGATACAATGAACCAATTCTTAAGTAAATGAATTTAAAAGTAAAATTAAATTATTATGATAAATTATATAAAATATGAGATGAAGTAATACATAACATAAAAATAATAAGGAAAATAATCAAAACATGACATGGTATAAAAAAATAACATGACAATATCACAAATAGATGGACGTGTCAAAATATACATAAAATAAATTATTAACACATAAAAATTTATATATAAATAAACTATATAAATTTATAATATTTTTAACTGAATTTATAATACTTTTAATACACAAAAATAGTAACATGAAAACTAACATATTTTTTTTTAAATGGCTTGTCACATGACAAGTAGGAAACAATTCCTCCAATTAAGCCGAAAGGACAACTTTTATAGATTTGATATATTATTATTTAGCAACCTCGTTCGCTCCGTGCTCAGCATTCACTATGATTATGCATATTGAGGATGGTATTCACATTCTTGGTTTGTTTAGGGAGATATTCTTAAATGGTGTAGTTTGATGCGGATGATGCCCAATTCGATTGAGGAGCTAATACACCAATGGAGGGTACATTTCTGGCAGTTCTAAATGGTGATGGATGGTGGCTTGTGCGGTTACAAGGTGGACACCATGACTAACAACTAACAAGAAATGACTGTGCTTGATGGGAGAGAATGGGATGGTGATGAAGTGATATTTTAATGTACATTGAGAGCATTCTACTAGATCCAAGGCATTGGAAAGTTGAAATCTTCAAAATGATTTAGATTTGTGGAGTACTCTTTCAAAGTGTGCTACCAATAAGTCTGAGTCTTAGTACGATATGAGGCTTGTCGTGAAATGGGAATGTCCCATACTAAATGCCATGAAATTTAATGCGGCCAAATTTGCGAGGGGGAAATCAGTGCCCGGAGTACGTGGTGGTGGATTATAGGACTGGAATGGAAGTGTTAGTGGGATTTTTTTTATAGACCCTTGGAGATGTGGATTCAAACATCGTTGAACTATTGGTAATTAAAATTGGGTTTGTTTCATAAAAATTAATTTTTTGAAAATATTTTTCAAAAAATGCATAAATTTTTTTTAAAAGTAAAGGTCTTTTTTTTTAAAATATTTGGAGACTCAATAAAAATGTTTTTTTGTTTAATTATTTTTTGAAAAATCTATTTTTTTCCAAAGTACAATATTGGCATTAATATTAAAATATTAAAAACTATTTATTATTAAGTATTAATATTTTAGTAATATTTAATAGTAAATTATTATATTAATATAAATACTTAAAATAATATTAATATTTGAATTGTAGTTATTCTTAAAATTTATTTCAATTAAACTATTATTAGTAAGATATTATTTTTACATTTTTCTAATAGTAATATTAATATAAATATTAAAATATTAAAACTATTTATAATTAAACTATTAATTTTCTAATATTAATATTAAAATATTAAAATATTATATTAATTTTAAATGCTTAAATAACACTATTTATTATTAAAAAAATTAATTATATAAATATTTTCAAATATTATAATAACTGTTAAAATATTATTTTCTTAATATTTATACTATTAAAAAATTAATATTTTTATGTTAAAACATTTATTATTAAATCTTTCTAAAGTATAAATTATATGTTTTTGTTATTAAACTAGTAATATAAAATCATTACCATTCAAAGTTAAAATATTGATAATGTTATAATTTATTATTAAAAATGAAAATGGCAATTTGTATGTTTAATAATATTCAAGATAGAAATATTGAAAATTAAAATTTATAATAATTTTAAATTAATATTTTTAAAATTAAAAATTAAATATATTTTATTAATATAATAATATTTGATTCAAATTAAGTTAAGTCTCAATTTTAAAAAATCTTATTACCTTTTTTCTGACAAAGAAAGTTATTTTATTTTTTTATTGATTAATAAATTATATTTTATTTATCAAATTATTTTCGATGAAACAAACATGAAAAAATATAAAATATATTTTTCAAAAATAGTTTACTGGAAACAAAATCCTACAATTTTTTCTGTTTCGTAGTCGTAAAATGAAAGTGCTGACTATGGAATTAGACTCAAGAACTGCTATTGGCTGGGTTTACAAGAAAGAATGTCGACCGTAAAGGAATTAGTTAACATTTAATAAGATTGAAGACTTCAAAATATTCATTGAATCGGTTGACTTTGTTTATGTGTTCAGGGAAGCAAAACTTTTGCAGATTCCCTGGTTAAAATGCTTGTCGATATGTCTGATTTGTATTATACTTGGCTCTTGGTGACGTTTGAAATGAGATGTAATTGAATATGAGATGTTTGGCTGATTGATGTATCACTCCTTTCATAATATTGACTTTGATTGAGAAAAAAATAGTGGATTCCAGACTATGAGTTGGCCCGTAGTTAGCTTGGACTATTGGAAATTAACATTCGTATAATTATAGAGATTCGTATTTAATCTACGAGATATTATTTGTTTTGATTCATTAAGCTTTACAGTTTTATTCATAAAAGGCACCTCAAAAGTATAGGTGTCCAATACAGGATTGGGATGTTAACAAATTCTTTTCGTTTTAAAAACTTGATGTTCTTGTCAAGCCCAATACAAAATAAAGAGAGCTAAGATCAAACCAAACATTAGGATTCTAAAGGTAGCTCCTATAATGTAGCACCTAACTCCCGCAGGATTCTAAAGGTGGCTCTTATAGTGTAACACTTAGCTCTTGCTAACTGGTAATTGCTTTTTGATATCATTTGTGGAGACCCACAGCTAACCTGCGAGGTATTATCTGCTTTGGCCCATTAGACTTTACGGTTTTATCCACAAAAAGCTCTTCATAAATATAGGCGCTTTATATATCATAGCAGATTATCAAAGCTTTTTGATGTGTTATAGTAATGTAAGCTTGAAGGAGTAAAATAACTTAGATAGTAGATCGCTATCCCTGTATCCTAGAGGTGGCAATTGGGAGAGTTCAGGCGGGTTCGGGACAGGTCATTTTAGGTTCGAGTTGTTTCGAGTTCAGGCTGATTTGGGTTCGGATCTATTCAGGTTCAGGTTCTGTCAGGTTCGAGCCATTTCAGGTTCGGGCTAATTCAGGTTCAGGCCAATTCAGGTTCGGGTCTATTCGGGTTTAGGTCAATTCAGGTTCGGACCAATTCAGGTTCGGGTTCAAGTTCAGGTCGAGTTTGAATTTGAATATATTTTACATCTTTTTTTATTTGATGTTAAATGTAATCACTTTTACGTAATTTTGAATTCCAAGCATAGGCACGAATTTGGGCCAGTCTGGCTCGAAAAAATCTTAGTTCAATTCTATGGGCCTATCCATGGCCCGAAAAATTTTTTAATTCTAAGCTCAGGGTCGAATTTATCCTAGCTGACCAATTTAAGTACAAATATTGTTCATAATATTAAAAAGTTATTTTTAGATTAATATTTATATACTTATATTAAATTTAAATAAAATATATTATTTTATTTAAAAAATACTATTTCAGGTCGAGCATACTTAAAACTTAAAATCTAAAACCTAGGCTTGATCGTACAGGGCCTATTGTATTGGACAAGTTGTCTGGCCTATGGACAGGTCGTCTGGCTCGTGAGCAATTCTAGTTGCTAGTTTAACATGTGATTTTTTTTATTTTTAATATGGTATTATCTATTATGGCTTTAATTTTTTTAATTTATCTTATTATTTTTTTATTATTATCAGACTCTAATTATCATTACTTGAAATAATAATAATAATAATAATAATATTCAAAGAAGTATTTAAAATTTTACTACTAATATGCATAAACTCTCGATACTTAATGAGTTTAACTAATTAAATTAAAAAAATAATAAATTGATAATATACTTTATTTAGAATGCTTTCAAAGCTTATGATATGATTTATTTTTCGATAAATTATTATTTTATCATATATAGACTTGCTCAAGGATCGAGCTATCCACTTGGCTCAATTGGGCCTAGGCTTGGGTTCTCATATTTTGATTTCAGACTAGCCTAATCCGATTCAAAACAGTTACTTTAAATTAAAATAAAATATATTTTATTTAATTTTAATTATAAAATATATAAATATTAATAAAAAAATTATTTAATGTTATGAACAATAATTCTAGCTTGAACAGACTGGTTTAGACACATTAAATAAGGACCTGCACTTGAGATTTTAAAAAATTCAAGCCACAACTGACCTAACCCATAAGCAGATTTAATCATATATAAAATATAAATTAAATTTTTAATGTTTAATTAAATTATGTATAATATTAATATTCAATATTTAATATTTGATTTATTTTTTATATTATATTATCTACTATGGCTTTCATATTTTTTAATTTACCTTATTATTTTGTTATACAATTATCATATTCTAATTATCATTACTTGAAATAATAATAATAATAATAATAATAATAATAATAATAATAATATTCAAAGAACTATTTAAAATTTTGCAGCTAATATACATAAACTCTCAATAGTTAATAAGTTTAACTAATTAAATTAAAAATATGATAAATGAATAATATAGTTTATCGACAACATTTTCAAAGCTCATAATATGATGTACTTTTTGATAAATTATTATTTTATCATATACAGATCTGTTCAAGTATCGAGCTACCCACCTAACCCAATTGGGTCTAGGCTTTGATTCTCATATTTTTGTTTTAGACTAGCTTGGCCTAATTGGAACAGTGATTTTAAACTAAAATAATATATACTTTAATGTGATAAATAGTAATTTTGGTTTAAATAGGATTTAGACACGTTAAATAAGAGCCTAGGCTTGCGATTTTAAAAAAATTTAGGCCTCAGCTCAGCCCGATCCATAAGCAAGTTTAATCATATATAAAATATAAATTAATTTTTTTATATTTAATTAAGTTATATGTGGTATTAATATTTAATATTTATTATTTAATTCATTTTTATATAATATTATCTATTATGAATTTTATATATTTTAATTTATCTTAACACTTTGCTATATTATTATAAAATTCTAATTACTGTTACTTAAAATAATAATAATAATAATAATAATAATAATAATAATAATAATAATATTCAAAGAAGAATTTAAAATTTTACTACTAACATACACAAATTCTCGATATTTAATTAGTTTAACTAATAAAATTAAAGAAAATGTGATAACTAAATGATATGATTAATAATGTTTTTCAAAGCTCATAATATGATTTACTTTTTGATAAATTAATATTTTATTATATATAGACCTATTCAAGTGTCAGGTTACCTGCTCGGTCTGATTAGGTTTGGCCCAGCTTCTCATATTTTTACATTAGACTAGCCTAATATTTTATTTAAATTTAATTATAATATATATAATATTTATAAAAACTATTCTTTAATGTGAGAACAGTAATTATAACTTACATAAACACATCTAAACACGTTAAATAAAAGTTTCATATTGAGATTTTAAAAAAATTTGAACTGCAGCCCAACCTAACCCATGAGCAAGTTAAATCATATTTAAAATATAAATTACATTTTTAATATTTAATTAAATTATTAAAAGAATACTAAAATAAAATTTATTATTAAAGTTTTTTATAAAAAATTATTTAATTATAATTTTTTCATATTTATTTTTAGTATTAAATTTGGGTTCGGATTCAGGTTGAGCTCGGGTTTAGGTTTTTTTGGGTTCAGGTTTTTTCGAGTTCGGACTATTTCGAGTTTCGGCCATTGGGGTTCAAATTTTTTTGGATTTGGATTATTGATTTTTTGATCAAATCAGATTCAGTTCAGGTTTGAACTCACGTTTTTTTGGGCGGGTTTTTGGGTTCATTTTGCCATCTCTACTGTATCCTTTTGTTGACACTTTATATATGGTCACTACTAATAATGAGTACAGCTGCAAACCCCTAGCCTCACAATTCCATTTTGTTTATTGAGTTAAATAAGTGATTATTAATAACATTTTAACATTTATTTATCAAATAAAATGAACTCAAACAAGTTATATTCTATTATTTATGTTTATGAATAAATTTGTTTATGAATAGTTTAAAACTCATTTGATAGATAATTTAAAGCTTGTTTAAAACTCCTTTATATTTTATTTACTTGTTTTTTTTTTTTTGATTTCCTAGGTTATTTTTCATGAATAAAGGTTTATTCATTCAAACCTAATTCATTTGCATCATAGGAGGAGATCGTAAGGAAAGGGAGAAAAGACTAGGCTTATTTCATGGTAGTCCAGTCGATTAAGTTTTGACTAGTTCATTCTTGAATTAAATCTACAACAAACATCAGATTAATTGTCTAAAACAATCTAAGGATGTAGTTGTTTGTTTGAACTTCAAGGGTTGTTCAATATTTAGAAAAACTTGAACATATTAGGTTCAAACAAAAAATGCAAACAAAAAATGAATTTTATTTAAAAGATAGATGGAGACTTCGTGCTCCAACTTCTAAAACTTGAACGGGGCTTAACAAAACTCTTTTTCAAATTTTATAATTTTTATATATTTATATTTATTATGCAATATATATTACAACCATAAGAAAATAATAAGTGCAATATAAAGAAGAATGGCTGCAATAATTTTTGGTTTTTTCCACTTTCTTTTTATTTTCCTTTTTTTCGTTTTTTATGTAAAAAATTTTCTACCCATCGTTAAAAAAACACATATCATTTTTTTAAAATTGGGCATAAATTTGGGGTGGAGGATTTTTATTCCTCAGAAGAATTTCAAAAAGGTAAAATGACTAAATAATTATTAAAAACAATAAAAATAAAAAATAATAATTTTAAAAAAATAATTATTATTAAAATTATTAATAAAAAAATTATAATTACTTACCTATCCTGCTCTTGTCTATTGTCTTACTTCTCTGCGTATTCTTTTTAAGGGGAAGTGTCCATTCCCCATGGGTGGGAACCAACTCTCGCTCTCTCTCTCTCTCTTGCTCTCTCTCTCTCTCTCTATATATATATATATATA
>JBBYHO010014488.1:0-10519 GCA_038382025.1 Adansonia gregorii
TTTTTTTTTCTTTTACATTTTTATTCTGGTTTCAATTTAAATGTTACAGAATTCTATCCCGGAACAAGCTTTCTGGCTCAGTTCCTCCGGCCGTTTCAAACTTAAGCAACCTCCAGTATGTAGATTTGTCGTTGAATGGCCTAACTGGAAGCTTACCAAAAGAGCTAGCAAATCTTTCTCAACTCACGTCCTTTAATATCTCTCACAACCACCTTCATGGTGAACTTCCACTTGGGGGCTTCTTCAACACCATCTCTACTTCATCTGTCCTTGGAAATCCATCATTGTGTGGTACGGTTGTTAACCGCTCTTGCCCAGCTGTCCATCCCAAGCCCATTGTCCTCAACCCTAACTCATCTGACTCCATTGGTGGCTCCTCTAGAAACCACCATCGCAATAAAATTGTGCTTAGCGTCTCGGCCCTCATTGCCATTGGTGCAGCGGCTTTCATTGTCACTGGTGTAGTAGCTATCACTGTCCTCAATATCCATGCCCGTTCTTCTGTGTCACGTGCTCCTGCAGCTCTCACCTTAGCTGGTAGGGAAGATTTTAGTTGGTCTCCCACCAATGATCCAAACTATGGTAAACTTCTAATGTTTTCTGGGGATGCTGACTTTGGTTCTGGGGCCCATGCCCTGCTTAACAAGGACTGTGAGCTTGGTCGGGGAGGGTTTGGAGTTGTTTATCGAACAAACCTTCGTGATGGGCGCTCGGTTGCCATCAAGAAGCTGACTGTTTCAAGTTTGATCAAGTCTCAAGGGGAGTTTGAAAGAGAAGTAAAAATGCTTGGAAAGTTGAGGCACTGCAATCTTGTAGCTCTTGAAGGATATTACTGGACTCCTTGCTTGCAACTCCTCATTTATGAATTCATTTCGAATGGAAATTTGCATAAGCACCTCCATGACGGGCCTGACAATAATTGCCTATCTTGGCGACAAAGGTTCAACATAATTCTTGGGATGGCCAAGGGTCTGGCCTTTTTGCACCGAATGAATATTATTCATTATAATCTTAAATCAACTAATATTCTGATAGATAGCTCCGGTGCTGCCAAAGTCGGAGATTTTGGCCTAGCAAGGCTGTTACCAACATTAGATCGATGCATTTTAAGCAGCAAAATTCAAAGTGCACTTGGTTACATGGCTCCTGAATTCGCTTGCAAGACTGTAAAAATAACCGAGAAATGTGACGTGTATGGCTTTGGTGTCTTGGTCTTAGAAGTGATAACAGGTAAGAAGCCAGTGGAATACATGGAGGATGATGTGGTGGTGCTGTCCGACATGGTCAGGGGGGCGCTTGGGGATGGTAAGGTGGAGGAATGTGTTGATGGGAGGCTTCGGAGTAACTTCCCGGCAGAGGAGGCGATTCCAGTTTTAAAGCTTGGCCTAATATGTGCATCTCAAGTGCCATCAAATCGGCCCGACATGGAAGAAGTGGTAAAGATTTTAGAGCTAATCCAATGCCCTGCTGATGGTCAGGAGGAGCAGGAGCAAGTGAATACAGATTGAGAAAGAACAAAACTTTGTGCTTCCCAGTGAAGAAGAATCCAGTTTGTTCTATACAAAAGGAGTTAAAACTGATTATCAAATGCCATCACCCACCACCCTACGTTTTCACCCATTCTTTTTTTGTTAATGTTATTTTTTTTGTCATTTTTCCCTTTCCTTTCTGGTATTTTGTTACATACAACTTTACTTTCGATTCCTTTTCAGTGGCTGCGTATGGGACTTTGAATATTGTTCAGAATATCAAAGATACTATCTTCTGTTTCATATTCTATATTTGGTTCATTATGGTCAGGGATTTATTACATCTGCAATCATGATAAACTTATGATAAACATGATGAACTAAAAAAAAAAAGTCTGATTATGGATAAAGTGTAGTTTGAAAGCACGAAGGAAAACACGGAAAACCTTTTTCACTCCATTAAAAACAAAACGAAGAAATGATGATGGCGTAGCCTAAGAAAAAGAAGAGAGAAGTGAAATAGAGCAATGAAAGGTGAGAAGGTGAGGGAAATCAAAGCATAAAAAAAAAAACCTGTAAAAGAAGAATTGAATTGAATGGCATGATTATGATAGAAAGAGACAGACGATGATGATGATGTTGAAGCAAAAGCACTCATTTTTTTTTCCTTTATTTAAAGCTTAAATTCAATCTTTTCTGCCTTTTAACTTTTTTTATTGGTCTTTTTGGCTCACTTGAGGTGCCCACATCATGATGGTGAACAGTTTTTTAGCAATGAAACCCAACAGAGCAAACAGTGAGGCGCACCAGCTGATGTTAATAATGCTTCCCAATACCCAATTCTGAATTCTTTTTCTTTCAAAGTTTCTTACCAAAGTTTCATAAGAGTTACACTTTAGACCCCCTGTCTGTTGCTGTTTTAACAATATTTATGTTGGTCAATTATTAATGCTTGCTTGCTTGGTTTTGAAGTTTTTAATTTAATTTTAATGAAAAAGGCCTTGGACAATGGACTATGAACATCATCAAATGGGGGTCCGGAGTTTAACAATTGTCTTCAAACTTTTTTGTTTTGAATGACATTTTTTTATTTAGTGCATGAAAATCATACTCCATGTCTTGCCCCCATGGCCATGGATTACTGCATTTACCCTTCTCTAAGAAATATTTTACTAGAACGTGAGGTACCAAGTAACCACCTACTATTTGATTAATACTTCTTTAAACTTTTGATTCATGCTGAGAAATAAATATTTATATTCTATAAAAACATGTACAAATTATTAATGTTTTAAAAATTTATATAAATATAATATATATATATATATGATTATGGTAAAGTTAGTAGGCCCATTACATAAATAGGACACGCATTTCCAACTGTATTTTTAAGTGAATAGGATGGATTTTGGATCAGCTTCTGCCTGCTTATTTGAATTATAAACAATAACTATATCCAGGAAGGGAGAGTAAACGGCACGTAGAGCTATTATTATTATCATCGTCATCATCAAAAACTTAAGACAAAAGCAAAACCATATTGAATTTTAGAAATTTGTATAATAATAATAATAATAATAATAATGTTTTGAAACTTCAAAAACAAGAAGAATACGATTGCAATGGCATGGGTGTGAATGTGATTGTCATTTATTCTGTTTATAAAGAGAGACAAAATAATAGAGGCCCCCACCTCACTTTACGAAGCAAAGCATCCACTACTTAACACCTCCCCCCCCCCCAAAATATATATATAATAAAACAATCCTTGCCCCATGAAGTTCAGATGAATAAACCATCATCTTTCAAAACTAAAACTTATCAAAATTAATTTATAAAATTATTTTTTTAAAATAATATTTTAAAAAATTAATATTCAATTTTAATATCTGAAATCTTTTATTTATCTTTGGGTTATGACATTTTTCGTAAAAAACAACTGGTCATCTTCGTGCATGTATGTAGATATTCATACACGTGTGTGTGTGCATGTGCTTGTGCGTGGGAGAAAAGACAATGAAGCATTGACGCATATGATATGCAATAGAATAGTTAATATTTATATATATATATATATATATATATATATATCCAACGTGAATGGTTACAATCTAATCATAAAGCGCGCTGCAAATGTGGAATTTGGACACTCGACTGGACGCCAATTCATCGGGAGCTGCTGACGAAAAGGTAAACCAACTCTACACATTTACGCGGACCCCACTCTGGCGGGTTCATGTTTCCCACTTTTCGCGTATTGTAATGAGACCTGAAAAAAACAATGAGAATACATATGATGAATTCATGATGTTTCCTGAATGTACTCCTTCCAGCAAAGACATGGTGAAACGGTATTTATTTTGTAACGCCTTTATCATATTTCATGCCTTGGGTTAAACCAATTCCATCATACTCCCTGAAAATGAATGCTCCTTTACATGCCGAAAAAATTAAAGAGAGACAGGATTCTTCATTAAGTAAACTCAAAGAGAGAGTGGAGGGAACGAACAGCGCCCTCGCCAATGATCAACGGCAGTAGAACATATGCAACTCCCTAGACAATGCCTTGTAGGACACTTTTGATGACACTTTCTGTCGTCGTGATGACCGTTAATGTTAACGTGGCCACTGTGTGGACCAATTTACAGCTTCTATATCAAGTTGCCAGTTCCTTTATTATCTATTCCTTTTCTTCTCTCCTTCGACTTTTTTCACTTTCTTATCTTGCCTTGTTTTGTTTTTTTTTCTTTTTTCAGTAAAAAAAGCCTAATAATCCCAGTCATTCTTCCAGCCATCTCTATTTGAAGATCTAGCAGTGAGGCCATTTGCCGAGATATTCACTAAATGGTGTCCCACTGGTGATTTCACTGCCTTGTCCTTATAACGATCCTGGTCCCAACCTTCAACTGTTTCTATTCCAGTAGCTGCCATTGGATTCAGGCAATCCCATTTCTAGCTCTTGTTATGGTATACCATCATGCCGTCTCCTCTTCCTAAACATGCAACAAGCGCATGATCCTCCGAAAATAACAACTGTTACAATCAAGAAGTATGCGCCATTTGCTGGAGTCACCAATTTTTCATAAGAAGGAAATTTTAGGAGAGTTTTCTTCAGACACAAGAGGTTTCATAGGAAGCACACAATCTCCATTTCCAACACTTAACACTAGCTCGCTGCTTTTGCTAGCAGTCAAAGAGATATTAATCTGAAAACAAACAAGCAAAAACAAACATCAACTTTGGATACAAATAAGCACATTAAAAGGGATTCAAGTATTAAGCATGAACACTTTTTGGAACATTTTTCAGACTAAGAGTTTGTATAACTTCATCAGCTTCATACCTTACGAACTGAAGTTACCGAACACAACATAGCATACCACCGACCCCTGTAAAGGCCTCTTCAGAGCTGTTATCCAATATTAACTTCATTTGCATTTACATTCAGGTTTGGCCTCTCTTGTTAACAATTATTTTTAACTTCTAAATGAGATGCTTAAGATGGTATCAAACTGATTTGTGTTTATTGCCTCATTTGTTACACTTTTTGCTGAACGTTGCCCCCTATTTATTGTTGACATAAGAAGCCTGTTGGTTTCAGTTGTTAGGGTTGGGCCTATTAATTAATGGGACTATTAAGTTATGTTAACCCATATCAGTTGAGGAAGGTTTGTTGGTTAAGTTGGGGGCTTTGTGCCTTTTTATAAGTGGCATTGGGTAGGATGCATATAAAGGTCTTTGTGGCAAGTTTTTTAATATAGTTGTACAATCAATATACAGCAGAGGAAAAACTTCATATTTTTTCCCTTTTTTTATTCACTTAGCTTTGCAATGATTTATTAAGAGTCCTAAAACTTAGGAAGATTTTAAAGATAACAATTTTTTCAATACAATTCACTTTTTTGGGTATATTTCAATAAGTCCAAGGGGAGTGAGGGAAACTGATATGCGAAGCCTGGGTTCTTCCTAACAATATAATCAGTTTACAAACTTCAGGCCTAATTTAGCAGCTCAATAGAATCAATGAAACCTTGCTGAGATTTAGAACCTCCTTCTGTTTGGACGGCCAATGGCTGAAGCCCAAACTTCAACTTTTGTGTTCTAAATCTTATTCCTGTATAAAATAGGTTTCGTAATGCCCCAATATTATGAGCAAAAAAGATGAATAAGCAGAAGAGATAGCAAAGACTATACCCTTACAGTACCGTGTTTTGGTAATTTAAGTCCGTTGGAAAAAGATTTCCGAGAAGGGCCAGCAAAATTGACTTTCAAGGTTTTTTCTACACTGTTATGGACCAAAACAACCAGACCCTGGAAAGGAAAAAGGAAATCAAATGAATTACTATTCCATCAGGAAATAAGTAGAGATCACTATGCTACAATATGAAATCTCTATTGCCAACAATCAATATGTACATAAAAATAGTTCACCGCCTTCTTCATTGTTTACAATTAGAAAAGGAAAAGGAATGGGTATCAACATGAGTGGACAGCCAAACAATATCTAAAGGGATATCCGTTTCTTAGCATTGGAGCAGCACTATAGCATAACATAAAAAAATCTAGCCAGGATATTGTTATAGGTATAAGAAAATTTATGTTCGAGAATTTGCTATTCCTTTATGGCCAAATAATCGTTCACTTAAAAATAACCCAATGATTAGGAAATTAATTTAAAAGCATTTACAATGTGCTGAAATTTTCAGCCAGCTTTTACCCTAACTAAGGAGTAGCTTTTATTTCTCTTTACCTGTTTTGGTAAAAAGGAGATAAAAACATACGCCATTCCAAATTTGTCAACTAAGCACCTATCCTTTCGTTGCCTTCAATTCTGCCCCTAACTTATTTACACAACTAACCTATTTTTTAGATGGAATATGGTTAAGAAACTCATGAGAATCAAAGATGTTGCCGAAGGAAAAGTGCAGATAGCCGTAGGCGCTATTTAGCGTTGCTGTTGAAAGTAATTTTTCACAGTTTTTAAGTCCGAAGTTATTTTTTACAGTAAATGCAATATTAAATGAGTAAAAAATTATAATTATTACGTTTAAAATTATGATTTGATAACTCAAACAAAAAAATTTAAAAAATATAACTTTTACAGTTTCAAAACTAAACTTTGTATTAAATAATATTATAATCCTCATATTTATGAACTTTTATTATTTTAAATATATCTTTTTTTAACTTTCAACCCTACAAAATATTTTTTCACAATAATACCAAACACTTAAAATCTTTAAATCACTTATTTTCACCGCCCTTTTTTCAAGTCAAGCTTTTTTTAATCCAAGCTTTTTCTAATGACAATGCTAAATTAACCTTACTAACACAACCCATGGATTTCTTTTATTCCTAATTTGCTTCGGCCTTTAACTTTTTAAATAATTACAACAGAAATAATTATTTCAGTTATACATGACCACAACAAAATTCCTAACTTAAATATCAGGCGACAACGAAATCCCAAAGTTAAACAGAGATGGAATAGCACCACTTCTTATCAGATTTAATAGTTTGTACATGGACGGCCTAACCATTTGCAAATTTAATAATTTGTACATGGAAACCCTAGCCGTGGCCATGCGTTGAGACACAACTCCGGAACAGTTCGCAACACTACTTTTCATATGTTTCAAGAATGCAACAAGCTTGGGCAAATTTATGCTCCAATTGACAGAATCAAAAGCAAATATATTTCATAACATATTCATTGCACATAATTACTCTACTAGGGAGCTGATGTACTACTACTATCGTCCTTTGTTTCGGCCCCGTTCACATATGTAATAGTATATGTAAGACAGACAGAATTTTGTGATTTTTCGTTTTTCATAGCCAAGAAAAAGAAAAATGGAAAAGAAAAAATATTGTTCAATTAACTTTGATATTCTTAGTGCATGGCAGTAACTAAGCATATGCCCACTTTTGTGTTTAATAAGCTTCTTAGGTATAAAACATGATTTCTTGGTTGCAAGGAAGAATAAAGTGAAACATTTTTAACTCCAAGCTCTGGCGAAAGTATGCTTAGAAGTTTGGACAATCTCCCATGGCTTGGGCCCTACGCCTGCACATTATAGCAGAAATTCCGGCTATAGTAACCCATACTGCAATGGAGCTAAAGCTTGCAATTTATTTGAAATTTATATATAATTATATGATAAAATATATAAATATAATACGAATATATAAATTGTTAGATCTAATTTTAAGCAAAAGCTATGGGGGTTCGGGAAGTTTCTTTATTCCCCCACCCCCCTCTCGGTGAATGCTGCTAAACTCTCAGGTTCCATGCAGTAGGTAATCTGTTGTATTGACGCTTTGCTACTTTGCTTAGTCAATTAAGCTTCCTTTAAGCCAATCGTCAGCTTGGCTCCCCAAACTCAGCTTTCGCTGTTCTTTAACCATACCAAAAAGCAAAGTTGAAAGAAAAGAGCAAAGATTCACAGGTATAAATAAGAGTGTAGGATATATATATATATATATATATTTGATTGTGACAATGAAAATGATGAGTTTGAGCAGCTAAAGAAAATGGGATTAGCAAATGAAAACAAAAGCATGGACGATATATCAGTTGTCCTAAGAAGGTTTGGGGACGAACAGAGCACGTTGCTGGACCAGTTTGAGAGGCTTTCCTTTGAGGTGCAGCTGAACCAAGCCATATTGGGTAGGAGCCTATCGGCGCCTAGCTTGGCTAAAAGGTCGTCGTCGCAGTACTGCTCCTCACAGATTCAAGCTCTACCAGCACCAGCAGCGGTGGCACAGGCGGCCGCGGAGCGTAAAGGGCGACTTCGTCGTAGGTCCGGTTTCAAGAGGGTCCTGAAGAAGTTGCTCAAACCAATTCTTGGTAGGAAAGGAAGTGCTGGGAAAAAACCAGTAGCGGCTGACCCCAAAAATCCCTTCTCTTGGAAGGCTTTTAGCAGATCTCTACGCTTCTGATGAAAAAAAAAAAACAAGTGTTGTTTATTCATTTTGCCATCCATGTTTTAGCCATTTCTCTGTTTTTCTTCTTGGAAAATTGCTAATCAATCTGTTTAGTTATTCATTAAAGAAATCGTATGTAGTTCTTAAGAAATCATATATGACAAAAGATTAGGACTCTCTTCCTGTTCTGTTCCCCTAATGTCTACTTGTTTTTTTTAAAACTAATGACTGCCTAATTACAAGGCTGAAAAAACTCAGAGCGAAGGGCAAAGGTCAAATTGGACAGACCACTTATTATCTGTTAAACTGGTCGATTCAATTTTTTTTTAAATAACTGTCCTGTCCAGCCGCTTAAAAAATTGTTATATTTTCACTGTAGGTGTTCCCTGGGTTAAGATACGGTATTATCCTATGTTACTTCCCTTTTTTTAAATTTTTTAAATAATTATATTTAATATTCATATTAATATATATAAATATAAATATAAAATTATAAATTTTAATTTATTTTTTAAATATATAAAAAATTAAAAAAATAAATATATTCATCTAAATACTTACTAATATCAGTCGTATCCAAGTCTAACATAGGCATTTTCCGTTCGTATACTTCAAAAATATCTAAGCTTCTATATAGTTGGGATTCTGACAGTAACTAAAAATCTCCGTATCTATGGTGCCCAGTTATTCTCCCGTTGATGCCTAAACAGAGCGAGAAGAAAGTTGGAACGTGCAAGCAACATGGGCCACTGCTTGAATAATTTCTACACTACACATGCAAATGCATAAAACAAAAAAAAAAAAAATTGCATCTGATCAATTTAGTTAACAGTGAGCTTTTGACTAAATTTTTGTCTTCACTTCTCTTAAATATGGATGATGATGATGATGATGATGAATAGGCTATCTTCACTATAACTCAGTTAAGCAACTATCTTCTAACCTTAAACTTTGGAAGTTAGAACTCAAGAGAAACATCCAGCATTTATAATTGGCTCCTGGAAATTAATTTCCTCTCTTCTGTTGGAATATATTTCCTCTTTTCTGTTGGAATATATATTAACAAGTACAGTGAAGCTCTAAATGATGGTCAAATTGTATTCAACTTCCCTCTTGAACAACTACAACAACGCTGCCATGCTGATGATCACTTAATCCATTCTCTGGTGGTCGCCGGGCGGTGACTTCCCGGGGTGTTTTGGCGGTGCTTTTTACATCATGTTCCAGTAACGAATGCCGACAATTGGGGCAGGATGAGTGTGACAGCAGCCATGTGTCTATGCACCTAACATGAAATCCATGGTTACATTGTGGCAGCACTCTAACCTTTTCTCCATCTAGAAACTCTCCAAGGCAAATCGGGCACTGGTCAGATGACGGAAAGCTCACGCCTGCCCCATAAACAGCCACGGGAATTTGTTTCAAATCTCGTTTGTTGAGGCCTGTTGTTGCCAGGCGAGCCGCTGCTTGTTCCGTAGTCTCCACCAGGGCAAACCTGCGGCCGCTGCTGCAACGCAAGGCGCAACGCACTACTGAGTTCAATCCCAACGCACAGATCAGAGCACATAAAAGGGCTGCCAATATAATCACCATGCTGGTGTCAAAATTTGTCTGGCTAATGTAAGAATCACGAGTTTTGTTTCCAAAATTTGCTGGTAGTGATGAACTCACTTCTGTCTCAAGCAGGCGGCGATGCATATTCACAGTTTCTTGTAACATAACTGACCACTTGATAATTTGAACCAAAAAAAAAAGAAGCAACAAGACAAAACAAAAACCAAGCAACTCTGGCCTAGAACAAGTGATTCAAACCCCCAGCTTTTGATGGTTTTGTTTGATGAAAGCTGACTGGCTGTTATCCCTGTCAGGGGACCGTCCTCACGTTAATGAAATTGCTTCTTGTAGATGAAAACGAAAGCAATAAAGCAGAAGGTGATCGAGATTTGAAACAGATGAAGCAAAATTGAAGCCTTTAACTTACCTGAAAACCAGAACACAGAAGTTGATTGTTTTCTTTGTGGGGGTCATGTTTAAAGAGATCAATGGTAAAGAAACGAATGGAAGATCGATCCAGAGTTGAAGTAAGAAATAATTGTGGCAGCTTTGCCAACCAAATCATGATT
>JBBYHO010014499.1:0-56341 GCA_038382025.1 Adansonia gregorii
ATTCTAAAAATATTTCCAATATCCCAAGAAGTCACTTTCTGAGGGAATAAATTTTCAAGTTTGGACTGATTGAGCTGTTAGCAGAGCATAAGAGTGACAAGGGGTGTTAAAATTTGAAAAATCATCCCAGACTCATTTGGTGTTGAGAAATCACAAATAATACCTTTCTAGAAAGGGAATTTCATGACTTTTTAGGAAAAAATGTTTGAAAAATTTGGAAAAATCATTTAGTGGGCCTGAATGGCCCAACTAGAATACATGTTCGGATTCTAGAGGTTTTGGACAATTTAGACTTGAAAAATCATAACTCTCTCATCCAAAATGATCCTGGGGTAAATAAGACATTGTTTTAAAAGGATTTGAGCTGCTTTGATAGAAAAATATTAGAAAATTCATGACAAATCGTTTTGGATTTTAAAGTGATTTTTCAATTTGTAACAGTTGTGCTGCCAGCAGGGGACAAAGCAAAGCAGAGGATATTTTCCAGTTTTTTATGTCTATGGGTCCAAACTCGTGTCATTGACGTTCGAATGTCTATAACTGAAGGGAAAGAGTGGCATTTCTATGGGTCCAAACTCGTGTCATTGACGTTCGAATGTCTATAACTGAAGGGAAAGAGTGGCATGAGCATGACGAACTCATTTGCATAGCCCCGGAGTAGTTTGGGACGATGAAACAGCTCGTTGATCATACCACTCAAGGTTTTGACTCAAGAAAAAGGCACAAGCATTTAGTTGTAAGACCATTTTCATTTCAAAATCAGAATATTTGAGCTTGTTTAATGAAGATTCCAGATTTGGAAAACTTAATTTTTCCCAAGATATTTTGCTAGCTTTAAGGAAAATGCTAAGTCTGTGCTTATCCTTATTGGTTGAGGTTAACATGCTTGGCTTGGGATTGTTTCAAAAATCTATTTTTATCAGCCATCAAACATGCATTTTGATAACAAACATAGAAGGGGATGGCACCTAACATGAATAGGGATGCTAATTCTACTAATGGCCTAGACAAAAAAGAAAGTGTTATGCACTTTGACAAGCAAATGTTATGGATGCTAAAAATGACAATGATTCATGCAAGTTAAGGTGTAAATGTGTTTGAAATGTGTTAGGCTAATGATTCATGCAAGGGTTAAAAATAACAAGATGCATGGACATGGCATAAAATGCATGAGCAAGAGATATCAAACTAATGAGGATAACATGAGGCATTTTTGCACATCCAAGGAGCATTAAAGCATCCAAATCCTAAACTACCACAACTAAAAGCCATAATAATGCATGATAATCCTAAGAGGGTGATGGAAACATGGAGAGCTCCCAAAAATGATGAAGATACTAAAAAATAGAAAATGAGAGTGATAAAGTGAGAAGTTATACTAATAAAACTTCACTTCTTGGTTGAATGATTTGAGTAGTAGAGATGGCTCAAATTTTTATCTTTTCCTTGTTGTTAATAAGCAAGAAAAGGAGAAAAATGATGAGGTTTTTGTTCTGGTATAGATGAGGGTGATTTTTGGAGTGTGTAGTGGATGAAAGTAAGTGTCTTGGGGCTATTTTTGGGTGGTGGGTGAAGAGCTACGGGATTCTAGTTTTCTTGGTGTGTGAATGTGTTTTTGGAAGTGTAAATGACCTGGAATCTAACCTTTTTCTGCTGAGATAGAAGTGGTCCATTTATACCAGCCTTTTGGAGCCAAATTAAAGGTGTTTTTGGCCATTTCTTAAGGGGGACAAGGTGATGTCAGCATGGTGGCTATAGGGTGGCTGTAGGGAGCAACTTGCTGCCAATGTGATGTGCATAGGGTGGCTGGATTAAATGATGAAATGCTTTTCCAACAAATAGGGTGGCTAATGGTGATATTGGTTAACAAGCTAAGGAATAGGGTGATAATGTGATGTTGACCCTTTTTTTGATCCAATTTAGACTTCAAAAAGATGTTATGATTAATTCAAAAGTCTCAATTCGTAATCTGATATGTGTTTTAATCTTTCCTTATGCAAAGAAATGAGTTAAAATCGAGTTTTGGATCAATGTTGGATGAGTAAAAAATTCTCGGGCCTTGAAAATGGCCTACATGTTTTGATACATTGCATAATGTACCGGTACATTTGGTCCAAAAACCTTATGTGTATCGATACAATGAACATTGCATCGATACTATGAACCATTGTATCGATACTATGAACCACTGTATCGAAACATGTTGATATGTATCGGTACATTCCCTTACAGAATTCATGTTTTGGCCTGGCATGGTCTAGTATCGATACATGAGATCCTATATCGATACAGAGGCTTATGTATCGATACATATACATGTTGAATCAATAAAAATAGGGACATTTCAAATTTTTGGCTTGTTGGAACATTGTATCGATACATGAGAACCATGTATCATGCATAATTATGAATTTTCTTTTATCTTTTGTCTTTGGATATCTTGGACTACATAATTTGATGCCACATCTTTGCATTTACCTTTGGTATGATCCCTAAGCCTTCTTGACATCCTCAAAATACTTTTTCATCGACCAACAATCACCGCCTGTTATGTCCATGCTCTAGATTATTAAAAATTAGCCTAGACAAAATAAGTTGTCTACATAGGTTATAAGCATTGGGAAAATTTTCAGTATTTTTCTGTAATTCTTATTGATTGGGCTACAATAGGTTTTTGAAATGTTCAATTTCGTGATCAGATGAATAGAGAAAAATCTTAAAACATGAATTATGTGCATGACTTTGTTTCAATGCCTAAGCTATAAAGGTTGTCATCTTTGTGTTTTTTTCTTATATGTCTAGATAAAAGTAGAATGAATAAGCTTTCTAAGCATGTATGGCTTGTTTAGTTGTTATTCCAGATGAATTGGGAAGAAAATTTAGAAGGCATCTGGTTGAACGCGATATATGATGTAGTAACATCGAATTAAAAAATTTGTTTGACATCCAAAATGATTTTTTAGCATTATTTGAGTATTTTCAAGTAGAATTAAAATGATTTAGCATTCATTGGAATTTGATTTGGGGATTTTATGTGATAGGAATGATCTAAAATAAATTCAAAGAGCTTAAAAGGTCAAATCTATCCCCTATTTTTAAGTCTCTTTAATTTTGGTGTCCACTATCCAAAGGCATTTGGATGCTTCAAAATTGATTTCGAGTCATGTTAAATGTGTCAATACGTCTAGGAGTTTCCTATAAAAGATCCTTAGTGACTAAGGTTAAGGCTTCCAAGTTGAATTAAATAAAATTGATTACTAGTTTTGTTTTTAAAGCTATGATTTATTCCATTTAGTCCAAGTGAAATATTTTTGTGATGTCTTTAAAAATGAGTCAAATTGGTGAATATTTTTTATAGTCACATACTTTTAAGAAGTTTTCTCTCATAAATGTTTTTTGCTTCGAATCAATTCTAAATTCAAGCTATCTCAGATCAATAATCGATTATCTACATGGGTACCTATAAAAGTCGTAGGATATATATTCTCTATTATTGGTGAAATTTTTTTTATTTTGATTAATAGAAATGGGATTATGATTGAATATATCCAATTGAATTTAAGAAAAACAAATTTAGATATGTGTGATTAGTTAGTACCAATTTATTGGGCATTACGAGAGGGACCGAGTCCTCATTTATGGTGTAACTGACTCCTAAGCCTAAGTTATAGATTTTTGGTATACATAGACCATAAAATCTTTCTTTAGAGTTTTATGACATTTTATTGAATGATTTTAATAGGTGATTGATCACTCATAGCCAAAAAAGATTGGTGATGACTCCCTAACCTAGTAATTCTCGTAGTTCAATACAAAAGGTTTAGATGAGCGATTCGTCTGATTGGTTGGGGCCTTACAACGGCTCAAAGCATTGATTGCCTTGATATGTTGAGGTTCGTATCTTCATATATTACAAATAGCTTTTTGGCTACTCCACTAGGGAGATTAGAGAGTCAGGCATTAGATTAGTCACATGTTATCCAAGTACTAATTTTTCTCGATTTTAGTAGGTGATCAATTATACTCTCCTCTATATCTTTTGTTATGATTGTTTGATTTATTGATTGATTATTATAGATATTGCTATGTCTGTTAACCTTGTTGTAGCACTTAAATAAAAATTCAAAGTTGTAGTTAGTTATAAAACAAGCAAAATGATTGATATATATCTTCGATAATAAAGCGAGATCTAGGTTTGGAACTTTTCTTGGTGCACACTACACTAGCATATACATTGGACTTTTTGCTGAGTACCATGCAAGGAGAGATATAGAACTTATTTTAAGATATATAGGTTATTAATCGATTGCATGATTAACAATCCATTTGGCTAGCTAAAGCCTTCGGGTTTATTTCTCTTATTTTCAATTCATCTGTATACAATGTTTTTAACTGGATCAAACTCATTCTACAAAGCCTGGGATAGGTTTAAGATTGAGGTGCCTTGATTATCCTTAACGAGTAGAAGGATCGATTTGGGGATCACATGTTTTAGAGATCATCTTAATGAGTCATAGGAGCTAAACTTAATTAAATCTTTAGAGGAACTTAAAACTTAGGTCTAATTGGGAAATGCCTCTAACCTTCTCTTGCCTTATTTTTTGAGTCTAGATCTCGAGCGGTGTTGAATGAACTTTATCACTAAAGGTATTCATCATCCCGTCGATACAAGTTTATATTTACATTGATTATAATTCATTGTTCAGCTATAGGGTTCTTGGCTAAAATATGTCCAGAAAAGAAAACCAAGCTAATGTGAACGAACAACTTAAGATTTTTGCATCATGATAACCATAGTGCTGAAAATGTTTGAACGTATTATTACACCGTCAGATTGATGGCTAATAATGACACTAGGAATATCATGATAGCCTTAAACTTGGACTATGTATCAATCAAGCTAGTCTTTTAGAGTCTGGTTATAGCATAAGAACCTTAATACCGAAATAAATGTCTTTTTGATTCTTAAAGACTGTGAAGCTCAAAAATGAAACTTTTGGGACCATTCAATATATTTGAAATATTTCATGGTATTATGTCCTTATTCTCTATGTGACTAATCCATGATGTTGTTTTGCCTGATTTGTTTTGCATGCATCATGGTATCATCATTAGTGCATTAGGAAGATAACAATTTCATGCATGATACTATACATAATGAGATTGGTTGTTTGCCCTAAAGATATGGTAATCTTTAAGTTTTTTCGAGGTAATTTTCACTCAGTAATGAATTTTGTGTGTTACGTTAATGGCATAATTGCAATCACTTGCATAAATGCATATATCCCTTCATAACATGCATCCATAAACCTAGGAGGATAAACTGATAGTTTAATTTGATAAAAGGGTTCTTTTTAAGGAGTTTCCCTTTTGAATTAGAGGTATTGAAGTCATCAGGCATGGTTGAACATGGATAGTAATCTATCTACAATGGTCAGTAAAATTGAAAAAGTGAAAAAGAAGATAATGAAAGGTCAAAAGGAGCTTGGGCTAAAGTTGGCCATGGTAATGAAGTTCATAATAGTTTTGACTAAAAGAAAAGACCATGTAGAAGGATTGGGCACTTATGCTACAATTAATGATCTAAGATGTAAATCATTTGAACCAGTTGGTGTGCCATAGGCAAATTATATTGCACATCAGGTTAATATGCCACAGGTTATGTCATCTATTAGACATATTCCTATAGTATACATGAATCTGGTGACTAACATATAGTTAATGTTGGAAAAAGGACTTTACTCTTGGCTAATCTGATAGTGCCCGATTTAAATGATCTTACTAAATTATAAAAGCTAAAAATGGAAGAAACTAAGAAAGCTAACAAAAAATAGTGCCAATTTTAGGCATTTGAGAAAAAATTAAAGGCTATTGAGGGTATTAACAACTTTAGGATTGTAGACACCAAAGAACTAGCTTTTGTGTCTAGTTTGGTTATACTTTTAAATTCAAAGCTGAAGATTTTGAAAAGTACAATAAAACCAATTATGCGATTACTTGTATTATGGTAAGATGGCAAGGTTTGGAAGAATGATAAATTATTGATCCATTGTTTTCATAATAGTCTGACTACTGCTATCACTCATTAGTATGTTAGGTTGGATAAAGCTTAGGTTCAAACATGGTCAAATTTAGCTCAGGCTTTCCTAGATCAGTATAAGTATATAATGGATTAGGCTCTGAATTGGCTTTCATTATAGAATATAAAGAAAAAGCCGACCAAAACTTTTAGGCAATATGCATAAAAGTATATCTTTAGAAACATAGGTGCATCCATTGTTGATCAAGAAAGAAATGAAATTCTATTTTTTGGAAACATTACCTAGTTTTTTCTTTGATAATGTGGGGAAAGCCATCAAGAGTTTTATTGACATGGTTATATTTGGGGAAATGATTGAAAAGGCAATTGGAAAGCTTGAAGGAGCCAAGACATGTAATGCTAAATAGAATGGGGCATCTGAGGCAAAAGAGAAAGATGTCAAAGCCACAATGGGAAGCTTTGCCTTGTATCTTCAATGCCTAGCATGCCAACTATTGGTGTATGTGTTAGGAATGCCCTAAGGATAAAAGACATTTTAATGTATTTCATTGGTTTAAACTAATTATTAATATTTATATATGTGATGTTTCATCATATCATTGCTATTCTATCCTCGTTTAATTTACATGTTAAAGTAAATTAATCAAATATGGCTATTGACTACTTATGTTTATACCATTAAAATGTTGCATATAATAGACTTTATATTTAGGAAGACAACATTGTAAAGTAAATAGTCTAAATTGATAGGTCATAGTCAATAAGTTTAATGTGAGCAATTAACTCATGGTAAGACTATTATGTCATATAAATCCAATTAGAGAGATGGCTTGTCTTGGCCATCTAGAGGGGTCAACTTCTAAGTAGAGATATAGATATATTGCCTAAAGGTGGTCATACATTGGACTAGACCTAAGTGTAATTAATTAATTAATTAATAAGTCCATTTACAATAATGAATTCACTTCTGATGTTCATTGTGTAATTACCTTAATCTTGAGTAAGAAATTGACTCCATATGTATAACTTGTATATCTCAATGTTCCAAAGACGAAAGCGTCTTGAAGTAGTAAGGTACTAGACTAGTTCGTTAGGTATATGACTTATACTTAATAAGAGCTTTACTTATAAATATGGAATCATAGGTCCTATAAAGAGTTAAGGTTATCCTCTTAAAAGGCATTAAATAGGATAGTGAAAATGGATGAGGCTTCGATCATTTGTTTGTCAAATGATAAATTATTCACATGTGGTGAGCAATCATTTTCACATAGAGAGTAATGAAACTTTAAGATAGATGATCAAATAGGTAAAATGGACTTTAAACTTAAGTTGATCAAAGATACCATATAAAGGTATTACGTATATGACAAAGACATTGGATTAAAAGGCTATTTATAAAGCTTGTGTAATACATTATATAAATGGGAATGCAGTTTCAGGTCTTTAGTGGTATGACTCTGAGATTAATAATTATGAGATTAATTATTCGTTATAGAATAACTAATACATAGATTATTGGCGCGAATTATATATGTCCAAATGGTCCCTCCATTAGCTCAACATAATTCCTTAACAGATAGTTATCGGAATACCTGTAGTTAGAAGATTCTTAATATGGTGAAGTGGCGCATAGATAAACTCCTTTTAGGGGTAAATGAATGATGATTTTTGGTGCTATTTATTTAGAATACATATTTAATTTGGTTAAATATGTATTTAGATAAGAATTAGTAATTTAAATTAGTTATATTTATCTTCTGATAAATATAGGAATTAATTTAAATTAAATAGATAAGAGAAAATTAATTATTTATATAATTAATTTAATATCTATAAAGTCCTATTTAAATAATTAAAAAGTAAATATGAATAATATTCTAAATAAATTAAGAAAAATTATTTTATTTATTTATTTTAATTTACGATTAAAATTAATTACTTTACTAGAGTTAATTTTATTTTGATAATTAGCATATAATTATTCTATTCAAATAAAATTGCTATGATTTTATTTCGAATTAGAATTAGAGTTATGAAAAATTATCATATTAAATAAAATTAACAATTTAATAAGAATTAATTAGTATTTAGATTAAACGGCTTAAACTCCTTAAAATAAATTAAGCCAAAAAAATGTATAGATACATTAGGGCTTGGTTGGATTTAAAAGCTAATACCTTACACAAGTTGGTTGCAATAAGGGCTTTAAGGAATGGAGAGAATAATTATTTTAATTGAAATTAAATTAGAGCTACCTTGTTACCTTATATAAATAAGAGGCAAGTCCTAAGGTTTCAGGTTATACTTTGGCACCACACTAGTTTTTAATCACAATAGCTCATGATTCTAAACTTGTTGGCACAAGATGGTCAATAAGGAGAAACAAGATGTACAAATTTGGGGTAGATTGAGACAAAGAATGCCCATACACTTTACCATTCAAGAATTAAAAAATAGTGAAGAAGGCTAGTTAATTGAATCTTTCACATGAATCTAGGAATTTTTGGATGGCATCTACAGACCTACAACTTAGGTATTTAATTATTGTGGTTTTATTGTATATGACAACATGATCTGTGTGGTTTGGTTTAAAATATTTTAAAATTTTGCTACGTCTTTGATATTTTTATTCCTATGGTATACCCTTAAACCAATTGGATTAGATAAGGGATACATAGTCAATTAACGATACACATGTTACTATTTTATAATGGCAAAGGTTTTCCTTCATGTTAGTGGCAGGATTGGCAATCATGCAAACACTAATTTGATGAAACCCTTGAAACATAATAGCTTTGTAAAGATAGTAATGAGTTATGATGATAAGATTCTTTGCATTAAAGCCGTCTTTCTAAAAATTTTCCTAGTCATCATATTGTCAAAATAAGGCATTGACAATGCACAAAGACTAGTATATGCTAACTCTCTATGCCTTGGATACATGTAATCTTTGATTTCATAAAAGTTGAACTATATAGGATACTTAGGGATAGTATATAGGTTCTTGCTTTATGGAAAAAAGTTCATTGAACATGGCCTGTATGAGAACTCCACTTGGTATTAATCACTCAAGTGTTTACAGAATCTGTTCTCATGTGTCGGTCGTGTAAGTAATCCTTAGACTTAAGATACCAAGTTATCTCGTATGGGAAGTGTTATACTTTGATGCATTACAAATAGTTCCATAATGGATGGATACAAATAAAGGTAGTAGTGGGTATGGCATGAACCATGTGGTAGATGGATAAGTACTCTAGTGAGGAATCACTACTTTAAGTGACATTAGAGACATATCTCAAATGATATTGACGACGGTTAATCGCATTAAAGTCTATGACCAAAACTTAATAAATTATGAGGAAATTTTTTTCACAGATTCATGATCGTTAGCATTAAGTTGAAAGATCTACATCGATTGAGTATGAATAGACATTAAACAATGTTAATGCTCATTCTAGGATATATGGTGAAATGACCATATTATACCGATTGGTTGGTTACTAAAAGGTTTCGATGAGGTTACATTGACTTATCAATATTTAGGTGGTCTTGATGAGTTGCTAGATCTCGCTCTTGATTTATGAACATGATTAATGAGATTAATTATGTTCAATGCCAACATTTTAGAATCTAATAGGTCACACACAATAGGATGATGTTGTCAAATTAAAATTAGGATTTAATTAAGTTCGACTCAATTAAATCAAAGGTGATTAAATGAAGGATATAATTTAAATTTTTTTTAATCTAAATTTTTGTTGTCTTTTTAAGACATGGTAAATAAAATTGTCTTATTTGGATAATGTCTAAATTAAGACATTCCATGTCTACATGGATAATGTCTGAATTAGACATTACAAAGTGGATAGTGTCTTACACGAAATTCCTTGAATAATATTATTGGAAAATTAATTATTTAGATATCTAGTATTAATAAGATTATTAAACTAAAATTGTTTTAATTTAATTATGAATTTTATTTAGATAAAAATTCATAAATGGAATAGATAATTAGCTAGAATGGGTTTTTACTTATTTATGTTATTTTATATGGTAAGTAAATAAGCTAAATTAAGTTATTTATTAGATAAATAAAGAGTTTAATTTGCAAATAAAATCTCTATTGGAAATGTAAATTAGCTAGTGATTTATGGTGCACCAAGCTAGAATTATGTCTAGGTACATTGTTTATTGGCCAAATATGATAGTGTCAATTAGGTGTGCTAGGTTCAGCCACCATAGGTGAGTGGTGTGATCAAAATAAATCATTTAAGGAGAAAAAGTTTCATGTATGCAAGTAATATGTAATTGGTTAAACTCTCTCTTTAGGAGAAGTTGAATTCGGCTAAAGAAAGGAATGGCTATCATTGGTTGTAACTGAGAAAACACCTGTGAAGTGATAAAAGGAAAAGCGAAAAATTATTCTCTTAAGTTCTCCAAAAGTCACCGCCCCAAGCAAGGAAAACCACCATGGTTTCCACCTTCCATTTCCTTTATTATGCTATTCTTCATTTTTCTTTAGAAAAACCAACATCTCGAAAGTGTTCTTGGATCAGGTGAAGGAAAAACCAAGCCACAGTTACCTTTTAGTTGAGACTCATCTGGTCTTTTGGCTAGCATAAAAGAATAGCTGATCTTTGAGGAGGTTGTAATTATTATCCATGTGGATCACCATTAGAGGTAAGACAAGTTTGTTTTTTGTGACCTTATGGATCCAATTAAACAACATAGCAACCTCTTTTTTAATATCTTTCAAATTGGATTTGACGCAAATTACAAGATTTGAAAGTTAGGTAACTTTTTATCATATGTGATTTAATTTTCTAAATCCACTTTGTTTACTACACGTGAACTCCCCTGCTAAAGTTCCTTAGGGAAAGTTCAACTTTTTTGTGTTTGGTGTTTTTGCTGCCTATTTTATGTTGTTTTACAAAATTTTTAAACACTATTATTGCATGAGGCTAGACTTTGTTGGAAATATAGATTCCCAACACCAACCATTTTACTCTTCTAAAGGTAGTAAATTTCAAGCTCCACATTAGTAACCGATGGCATCTCGATACAATTAATCGACAGACACTCTAGCTCTTAGATTTACCTTAGGTCCTTTATTTAATATGCCAAGTCAGGGGTAGCCAAAAAGTGTCAAAAAAATAGATCAGTTTCAACCATTACCTATCTCCTACTCCAAGTTACTGCCTATACTTTTTGAAAACCAACTCTTAAATAGATTTCCAGTAGAGGTTATTCAACCACCATATCTGAGTTGGCATGATGAAAATTCACATTATGACATACTTGTAGGATTAGAGGTCTTCGTAACTTAGTTTTATGGTAGAGTTAAAAAAATTTCCTTTTTAATTAAAGTTAATTAATTTTAAGATTTTTTTTAAATAAATTTTTATAGGTAATAAACTATATCTAGCCAAAAAAATTAGTGGCAATTCCTTTAATGGTTTCTCAAAATCCTTTTTGAAATTCAATTCTAGAATCCCATTGTCCAAAATACCAAGGTAGTCACAAGATCATTAAGATGGGAAGGATGTATGCTAAATGTGTATGTTTATATATGTCCTTTTTCAAATTTATTTTGTTATTTTAACTTATTAAAGATATAATAGTTAAATTATATATGTTACTTTTTTCCACTCTATAAGTAATGGATGACCAAAATTTTCATTTTTCTTATTAAATATATCAATGAAATGGAAAATCATTATTATCACATACATTGGTAGTAAATTTTTTTAACTTTACAAGTTACGTTAATAAACTATCATATGTCCTTCGTTAAGAAATAAAAATAAATAAATGAGATATGTGATAGTTCTTTAATCTCATTTGTAGAGTTAAAAAACTGCAATACTAGTTTATGAAATATAATCCAAAAAATGTAGTTTTTCATTTTTTTTCAATTTTTTTCAATTTCATTTTTTTATCTTTTCAATTTTTTTTCCAAGCACTAAACCAAACCTATATCCATTGAATAAAAGCAACATTGGATCAACCGATTCAACATAGTACATATAACTGGAAAATTTTTAACTCGGTAAAAATCAGTAATAAATCAAGAATTAAAAAACCAATAAAAATCTAATACAGCTAAACATAATTCTTTTTTATTGTTTTTGAGCTTTTTTTACTTAATTGAACTGGGTTTCCTTAAGTTTTAATAAAATTGAATTGAGCCTTACTATTCTAAAAGGACTAATTCGAGCTTTTTTAACCTATTAGATATTAAGACATGTAAAATTGTGAATTTGTAAAAAAAAGAATAAATTCTTTATGGTAATTAGGTTTGGTACAATAAAAAAAATATGAAAAGCCTTTTGTTTGTTTATAATCTTTCTCTATGAAATACTTTATACCACATTTTAGAATACGTATGTTGTGAAGTATTTGTCTTTACCTTTTTTCTTTTTCCAATCTAAATTGAAGGGCTATAATTATATCCTTATTGTCAAATTGAAATGTCATAGAATCCATTTTATTTAAACTTTTTTTTTCATTCCATCGGTCGTATCAATAGACAACTCCTCTTCTCTCAACGGCGCATCATTTGCTTCAGATTCTTGGTTAGTTCATCCTTTCATCTTTTTTTCTCTCTTCCAACTTCTTAGCTATTTGAAGTTTTTGCATAAGTGTATCACTACACCTAACTTATGCATTTATGCCTTGTCTTAAGCTATTTGATTTGCTTCATCTTTTTCATTTTGAAATCTTTGATCTTGTTATTGGAGGAAGTTTTACATATTGGAGAATTTTTGCTCTTTACATGCCCTAATAATTTGCTTTATGAGTTATGTTAGTGTCTTAGTACATTGTTTATTGCAATTTTATAATTGAAAAAGGATTTGTTTTGGCTATACTTTGTTTAAATGAGCAACTTTAACAAATTTATATGATTGTAAGGCTTTGCTTGATAGGAAAGAAAAAAGTGGAAAGATAGGAAATTCAAAAAGAAGAAAACTGAAAGGATAGAAAATATATCTTTTTTCTTTTAATTTATGTGCTTGGTAGGAAGGATGAAAGTGAAAAGAAAAAAATAACTTTTTTCTTCCTATTACTTGGTATGATTGAAAATTTTGAGAAAAGAAAATTAAAAAATTTGTTATTTTACCATTATACCCTTATAAGTTAAGATGAAAAATAAAATCTAAAAAATATAGATAATCTTATAAATATACATGCTTGACTTACACCACTTTCATTTTTTTTATCTTTTCTTCACATTTTGGAGTGATTTATTTTTTGTAATAGGTGTAGAAAGTGATAATCTTTCTTAATTTATTTTTTTTTCTTATTTTTTTCCAGCCAGAAACACTTAATTATTTTCCTTTTACTTTTTCACCCTTCTTTATCTATCTTCCCACTTTTTCATCTAACCAAGCACAACCTAAGTTAATTTTTACAATATGTTCTTTATGTCAATAATGTCTTTAAGCAACATGAAATTGATAAGATTGAAAAAATGGACAAATATAAAAGCTAGTGTTGATCTTTAAGTGATGTGAAATTAAATATTTTTTATTTTTTTAATAATTGAATCGAATGAATCAAAAACTAGAAGTCTAACTAATTAGACCTTCAATTTAGTTTTTTATTTTTTTTCCAATTATTAGTACATAAAAATAACGTGATTATATGCTAAGTACTTTATGTACTAATAAAACTAAACAAAAATTAACTATAGCCAACTTGTGTTCCTTTCAAAAAATAAATAGTATTGACTAATACATCTAAAAAATTATGCTTAAGCCTTTATTTGTTATACATAAGATCAATAAGAATTTAACCAAAAAACAAAAATTTAACAAAACTGTATGAACTTGAAAGAAGAGAACCTTAATACATGCTAAATAAAAAACCCTAGATCTATCAAATTAATTAAGTTAATTAATGAGCAACAAAAGTTAAGAACTAATTAACAAGAGGTCATTAGTAAATTAACATTGAATTATTAATAGAAACTAAGCATGTCATTATCACATCCTTACATGAACATTAGTTGATCATTTTTTTCCTTACAAAACAAGATCAAAACATTAAAAAAAAGCATATATATTATTGTTATAACCTTAGCATAGTTGAGGTGCTCATTTAAAACACATAGAGGTCAGCCAATTCCTATAAGGAACATATACTGAGATTTGGATCAGAATTCTTAAGCATCCATAAAAACTGATCAACAAAACTACTTCATATTTCCAATATGTCTTCAACTCTATGCTTTTGTTTGGGCTTATCGATTAATGATTTCAATAAAAAATGGTTAAGATACTTAGAACTAATCAAATATCTTTTTTTTTTGTATGCCTAACATAAATGGTTTCCCAATCCTGATGATCATCTTCTCTTATTTGATCCCATGGATAATGATTTTCCCCTGCCAATTAACCTTAAGCTGTTATACTAAAATGGTAGCCCTTTCTGTCTTGACAAGCTCTTGCATTTCTTGAGTATGAGATTGATATTCATCAGCAGATTCCTTTTTGGCAAGAAATTGAAAGGTTGATGTAGACACCACATTTTGTCCAAACCTTTTTCTAAGGTATCAAAGGCCACTATTTAGGGCATCACTAAGGCCATTCGGATAAGCATGAGTTAGTTATCTTTTATCCTTAACTAAGGTGAGTAAAATCCACATTTCCATGAGTAGGCATTGATATATGACTTTTATGTATCAATGCAAGGCCTTTACGTCACCTAAATCCCAAAATCCATTATTTGTATCGATTCAAGATGGCCATAGATTGATACATTTGTCCCAGGTATCGATACAGAATTATGGCATAGCTAAAATCCTGAGTTTTGGCCAAATTGTATAGAGACACAAGTGAGAGTATCAATACTGCCTTTATGGTATCAATACAATCTTCAAAGTATTGATACATCTAGGCAAAGTTTGTTTTATGTATTGATGCAAAACTCTATACAGACAGGTAAAATTTACCTAGTTTACATCATTTTCATAGCTTTGGACTATGACACTAAAACATGAATTTGTTTGATTTTGGCCACAAAAATCATTCAATCTCAAACATAACTTCCTAAAAATCATATGGATTTTATTTTTAAACTTTAAGTATTGGATCATAACATTTTTGAATGGTTTATTAAGCCTATTACAAGGACATTTCATGCTATAATGTGGATTAAACAAAAGCAAGCTAGATCTTGCTCAGTATGTCAGCTCATGCATAGTCTCCTGTTACTCCCGAAGCTATATATCCACCAATGAAATGCTGAAAAGTTGCTCCTTGGTATAATGACTCACTATGTTGTAAACCACAAATATCCTAAAAGCCTTAGCTTTAGCAGGTTTATGTTGGCCGAAATTAAATCATATATAAGATACATTATCTATTCAGCCAAAAAAAGATGACATATATTTTTGCATTAGCCACCACCCTTAGAAAAATTTTATTCTCTTAACTCTCTCAAAGCTAGAGGTGGCAATTGGGCGAACTCTAGTGAGTTTAGGTTAGGTCATTACAGGTTTATGTTTTTTTAGGTTCAGGCTAATTTAGGTTTAAGCCTATTTAGGTTTGAGTTCTTTTAGGTTCAGGTTTTTTCGGGTTTGGGCTAATTTAGGTTTGGGTCTATTTGGGTTTAAGCTAATTCAAGTTTAGGTCTTTTCGAGTTTAAGTTATGTTGAGGTTCGAGTATGTTTTACATCAATTTTTATTTTATGTTAAATGTAATCACTTTTATATAATTTTGAATTCTAATCCCAGGCCTAAACTTGGCCTGATCCAGTTGAAAAAAATCTTAGTTCGGCTCTAAGGGCCTAGCTGTAGCTTGAAAAGATTTTGAATTTATATTGAAGGCTGAATTTGGCCTAACCAACTCATTTAAGTACAAATCACCATTCATAATATTAAAAATTTATTTTTATATTAATATTTACATATTTTATAATTAAATTTAAATAAAATATTTTATTTTATTTAGAAAAACATTATTTCAAATCGAGCCTATTTGAAACTTAAAATCTAAGACTTGAGCTTGATTGTGCCAGGCCTATTAGGTTGGGCAGGCTATCCAGCCCACAAGTAGGTCTAGTTGCTGGTCTAAAATTTGACTTTTTCATCTTTGATATGGTATTATCTATTATGGCTTCCATATTTTTTAATTTATTTTACTACTTTGTTATACTATTATCAAACTTTAATTATCATTAATTGTAATAATAATAACAACAACAATAATAAGAATAATATTCAAAGAAATATTTAAAATTTTACTACTAACATATATAAATTTTTCAATATTTAATGAGTTTAACTAATTAAATTAAAGAAAATATGATAAATAGGTGATATACTTTATTGATAGTGTTTCAAAGCTCATGATATGGTTTAATTTTTTATAAATTATTATTTTATCATATATAAACTTATTCACTATATTCTTATATTTTTGTTTTATGCTAGCCTGGCTTAGCTCAAAACGATAATTTTAAATTAAAATAACATATATTTTGTTTAAATTTAATGATAAAATATATAAATATTAATAAAAATATTCTTCAATATGATAAACAATAATTATGGCTTAAATAGGTAGGTCTAGGCATATTAAATAAGGGCATGGACTTAGGATTTTAAAAAACTTAAGGCCACAGCCCAGCTCGATTATGAGCAGATTTAATCATATATAAAATATAAATTAAGTTTTTAATATGTAACTAAATTATATATGGTATTAATATTTAATATTTAATTTATTTTTTATATGGCCTTATCTACTATAGCTTTTATATTTTTATTTTATCTTATTACTTTATATATTATTATCAGACTCTAATTATCATTGTAGACACCTCGTTTTGTCTGGGCTAGTTTTTGGAATCTTACGAGTTAGGTAAAAGATGATAAAATCAAAAAATAAAAATAAAAACTGGGGACAACTACTGAGTGCCTAGGCACTATTAGGCGACATGATGCCAGGCAAAAAACTTTTTTTGGGAAGGTTTAAAATGCCTATGGGCTGTATTGAAGAAAAATATAAAATCGAGGCATCAAAGGCTACTTTTCATGGTGTCACCAGGGTTTTCAAATGAATACACAGATCAATTTCTCACTATTTGTGACCAAGAAGGTAACTTTAGAAGGCATAGGTATGTGTAAGTTATATTGGTGCAGGAGTATTGATATAAGGCCTTTACGGTGTGAAAAACTTGAATTTTCACATGTAGTATCGATACTAGAGGGTTTGGTATTGACATCCGAGGTGTGGTATCGATAACCAGCATGTATGTATCGATACATGCTTTAGTAGTGATTTTTGGTGAAATGTATCGATACACAAGCATGAGTAACAATACAAGTCCATGGAGTATCGATACAGGTCTCTAAGTCTTAAGATTAGAAATAATTTTTGCTCTTGGTATCGATACACACCTCCTTGTATGGATACTCAAGGGTAAAAACTACCTTGTGTATTGATACAACATGTTTTGTATCAATACAATAAGGCATTTTGCCTTGTTTAGACCATTTTTCAACCTTTGAAAATATAATTCAAACATGTGTTTGGCACCAAGAAACCCTCATAAAACATTGCAAACCTTGGCCTTGGGCTTATGATCGGATTCAAACAAATTTTAAAGCCTAAACAACCAATAACAAGGGTCACTTTCACAAGATATATGGTTGTAAGAGCGTAGCAGTGATATCATTAGCTGGGAGGCTATTCCAGCCTTTCTGCTATCTTTCTTAACATGACAGAACCAATGAGAAGAAAACTAGCTTAGCATGGTAGCTGGAGATGTTCCCTTGTCTAAGAGAGAAAAATAAAAAAAAATCCTTTGCCTTGTCTCCTAAAGGCATTGGTTGAGCATTCGATTTAAAAAAGAACTCTCTCCCATAAAAAAAAACTCTCTAAGCCATTAAAAGAACTCTCACAGCTAATGAAGAAGCTTTCCAGCAATCCCAAAAAACCCTTCATCCATCCTTACAAATTTTTCATTAACTCTAGCTCCAACAACTCACCAAAACAATATTCCAATGCCTTTCACCCTCAACCAATCTCCATTCCCATAGCTCCCCAAAACTGTCACCAAAACACCTTTAAAAACTCAACCTTTCATACCCTTTAATCCTCAAAACACTCCATTAGCAACCATATTACCAGAAAGCTACTTTATTTCACCCTTTTCTTGCTAAACAATAGCAAAAGGAAGGAAGGAGTTGAGCTTAAAGTTATTATTTTAAAAAAGGAAGAAACTTCAGGCTTTTACTAGTATAATTTTTACCTTGCTCCATATATTTTCTATTTTGATCATTGATTTCATTTTAGTGAGCCCTTCATGCTACCATGACTCTCTTACTACTCTCATTCATCTTTGTTACCATGGTAGTGGTAGTCCTAGGAGCTTGATGACCCTCTTGACACCTTGATATTGTTAGATATATAAACTTACCATGCTTCATTTTCAGCATCGTACAACCTCTTTTCATGCATCTTTTTCCATGTCCTTCCATTTTCACATATCCATTTCATATTTAAATGATCACCTTAATGTGGTTTAGGTATGTTTTAATATTTTTCTTGTGTTTTAAGGAGGCTCATGAAATAAAAAAGCTGTCTTGACAACCCCAACATCCACTCCTTTGTATAAACTTATTTATATCACCTCTATCCACCCTATTTATCATCTTTTCGCATCTATGTCACCCATTGCTATGTTAAAACGTCATCTTTGCATATTTGCATGTTTAATCCATATTTATCTTTGTATGTGCTATATTCTGTTCATGATATCTCCATTAAAATGCTTGCTTATTTCTTACAAACTGATTTTTAGAAACATCCCCAAGTTAAATTCATGTTACCTTTAATAGATGAAGAGTAGCATCGATATAATGTTTTCATCAAATTGGTTTCCCAATCTTAGGGGTAAGTCAACATTTCAGCTATGGATTCATGGCGAAATAAGTTCTTTTTTGAAAAAAAAAAATCTTTTTTAATATTAATCTTTGATCTTAAGTCTCATGTTCCCTTTTATGTATGGTAAATGGGTTGTTCCATCGTCCTAAACTACTTCGAGATTGTCGAATAAACTTGTGAAGCTTGTGTTACTTTCCGTCATGAACATTCAGACGTCCTAGACCCGAGCCTATCTTCGCAAAACTAGAATATCGAATAATCCCTCTATTTTTTCTTTGGCAACACTGCAGTCTGACTTAAAAAATCATTTTTGAAGCATAAAAGATTTCTTTTGATTTTTCTAATATTTTTCCTTTAAAAGGCATTGAATTACCTTTCTAAGGAATCTTATTTGCCGTTGGATCGTCCCAAATGATGGAGCTATGATTGTTTTTTAACTTTGCTACCCAAAACCCTTGGAACCAATGTACATTCTATTTAGACCACTTTGGCCCATTAGATGATTTTTACAAAATTTTTAAATATTTTCCCAAAAAGGTTCACAAAATTACTTTTCCAAAAAGGTAATATCTATGATCTAATGATCCCAGATAAGCTTAGAATGATTTTTCAAAATCCAACATATGCCCTTTTAATTGTACATGCTGCCAGTACTAAGATGAACCTAACTTCGAAAATTAATTTTGCCTAGAAAATGATTTTCTAGAATTTTTAGAATATTTTTATATTAAACCTTGTTGAGTTACCTTTCCAACAATACCTCATTTACCCCTTAAAGCTTTCAGATGTACCTAAAAAAATGTAGGAATAAAGGGGACATAATGTTGTCCCTTATTTTCAACCTAATTTTTGAATCTCCTTTTATCGAGATGTTCGATTGTCTCAAAATGCACCTGTTTAGTCTCTCTCACAGCATTAACTCCTTTTGACTCATATCAAGATTAAAATACAAAAAATAAGATTTCATATTAAAATTTTTGCTAGGGAAGATACTCTAACTCCATTACTTAAAGGGGATGCTCTAACCCTATTTTTTAATTCATATTTTCTCTTTGTTCCTAAATGTTTTCCTAATTTTGGGAATCCTCGAACCTCATTACTCAAAGGAGATACTCCAATCCTATTTTTTCATTAAAAATTCAAAATTTCACTTTAGTTTTAGCTATTTTTATAACTCTATTTTAGGGGATACTCTAACCCTACCTCACTGAAGGGATACTCTAACCCCTCTTTTGCCTCAAAAACTTAAAATTTTTTCTCTTCAGATGCTTTAAAGTTGTTTTGGTAGAAATTTTCTTTTTTTTTTTCAAATGACCACTGAATCCAGATCGATCTCTAAAATTATCATCTCGGTTATTCTTTAATAATCGAAAGTAACTATAAGATACATTTCGATCAATCTCTTTTTACGTTTTTTTATTTGTTATTATTTGTTTATGATATTATTATATTTCTCATTTTTTTACCTTACTAACTTAATTCTTTCTGTAGTGATTATTGTGTATTCATATTTAAAATTTGTTTTCCACCAAAATTTAAAAGGCGATGTTTTGTTTTTGTATCTCTCTAATGCCTAATACAAAACACCCATTTTTTTAAAATCCAATCTAGACATCATTTTCACAAAAATCCCTATGCTCCTCACATCTCTAAGGCATATGGGGGATCTAATTTTCTTTAAAAAAGCCTAGATTTCCATTTTTCAAAACTTCATGTATTTAAGAGAATTACCTAAATATAGACCAAGTGGAACTGATTTAACCGAGACCAAAGTGAGAAATAGTTAGTAGGTACCGATTTTAGCATCGTGGGGATGCCGGTCCTTCCTTGCATGTAATAATTCCCAAGCTCGACCAATGAATCTCTGGACTTTGTAGACCTTGAAACTAATGTTTTGACTTTTGTAACTTGTAATATTATTTTCAATAGGCATCCAATCTTGCCTAGCTTAAAATGATTAGTGGTGACTCTAAGTTTATGGCCACTTCATGGTAGCTATTTGAGACTAATTGGATAAGTGATTCGCCTAATGGTCTCTTCCCTTTCATCCCTATTATTATGCTTAATCCAAGTCCTGATCATAGGATAACTTAATGGCTCAACCATAACCAACAATTATTTATTTTTAAGTTGAGTGCGCTATGCCTTTCAGATCATCCAAAGTTTCAAAGGCTGAGCACGTAACGACAACTTAGAGACTTTGCTCGGGACTTGAGAGAGATAGGCTTATGACTTGCTATTTCTCACTTGGTTCTTGGATTTTTTATCTCAATAATTATTTAGATATAAGTCTTTTTTATTTTTGTCTACTAATCTCTATTGTTCATGTTTTTTTCCTATGGTTGTAAGGGATTATTCGTTCTCAAACGAGTATTGATTTAAATAAATATGGTAATATAGGAGTGAAACAAAAAGGTTTGATTATTTCCCTAACACATACCGTGCACTTACATTTGCACTAGATTCCCACCATACACCATGGTACGGTTAGTATCCTAATTATTCGAAGGAAGTGAGTCATCTGCCTTTATGAGTAACCCTTCGGATAGGCATGGTAAGACCTTTTGGGATGTAAATTACCTATGTCTCTCATGAGTACCCTTTTGCACTTGCATAAGGAAATATATCTGGTAGATCAAACTTACTCTGCCAATCCTGTGATAGGCCTAGTATCGACTTGCCTTAACTGTTCTTACCAGATAGAGGAACGATTTGAATACTAAAGTAGGTGTCAACTTAAACCCATACAGTGAACCTTACAAGCTAAATCATGTCAAGTCATACTAAATGCAACTAGAATAACCTAAAAATTAAGGTCACTCGGGGAAACATTTCTTATCTTTACTCTTACATACCATTGATTACGTGGCCGATGATGGGTAAACATTGTCACCACGTCTGTCTTTTGATTTTCATGATCATTTCTTTAGGATATGCCATGATATTCGGTAGAAAACCCTCTTTAATAAGTAGGTAAGAACAAGTGAATGTCATTACCTACAATGCCACCTTGAAATAGTTGTATCTATCCAAGATAAGCCATCATGCTGCCCGAATGATGGCTTAGAACATGTTTAACATGGATGGTGATGAATAAACCTCACCGTTTAGATGGTCAGTCTTAATCTTCAATAGTTATCATGTTGCTTCGTGAAGAGGCAATTTTAATATGGACACATTAGTATGCTGCCCATTTAATACCTTAACATTTATATTCATCATGTCTGCCCTAGGCATCATATAGCCTATTCTCAGGGCAAATTTTGTGATACACTTTTGCTGCTATTCTTTCATTTATTTATTTTTTACCTATTATTTTGTATTGGTTAGTAACTCATTCCCTTTTTTCTTTTCTTTTTCACTATGCATCATTTCATCATAATTACTATCATTATGGCCTAATTGGTTTTAATGGATTAGTGTTCAGCAAAGGGCATCTGTCATGGAGCAATAGTCCATTTCAAAGCTAAAACCCTTTAAAGAAGTTCAAGCATAGGCAAAGTGTCGACAGCGTGAGGATGGAGATGTCCTTAAATAGAGGCATGTCTTAATAATGCATGTGTCAACACTATGCCTCTCATGAAGGAAGCATGCACTACTTAAGATTATTTCTCAATTAGGAAAAGTCTTCTTGACCTGGACTCCTCTTTTTTTTTTATGGTGGTAAACAAGTATGAATTCTCAACTTTTGACCCTGAAAAAAGACCGTTGGATGAATCGCTTGTCCATCTAGTCTTGCTTGGCCACCATGAAGTGGCTAACAATTAGAGTCGCCATTAATCATTTGGGCTAGGCATGATCAGATGCCTATTGAAATCAATATTTTGAGTTACAAGACTCAAGACATTGGTTTCTCTATCTACATGGTCCAAAGATTCGACAGTTGGGTTTAGAGTTGGTTATACACAATAAGATACAACCTTTTCAGGACACCTGAAATCGATATCTTTCTAGCTATGTCCAAATTTGGTTGCTCCTTAGGTTTGGCTTGTCATTTTTAATATAATCTCCTTTTTAATGCATGAATTTTGTATAAAGAAGTAAACTCAGGTTTTAAAGAAAATTTAAATCTTATATATGCCTCGGAGTGCTGAAGAACATAGAGACTATGATTAGAAATGGCCTTTGAGTTTTTTATTTTTTTTTAAAAAAATATATATTTTGGGTTAAGTACTGGAGAGATACCGACATGAAACATTGCCTTTGTGATTTTTATTTAAAACAGTTTTGAAAATATGAATGCAAGATGAACAACACAAGGGAAAATGTGTTAGTAAGATAAAAAATTAATATTGTGTAAAAATAAACAACATAAAAGAGGGAAAAGAAGAAGGGATGATAGGAATGTATCTTGTTGTTTTCATCGATTATCTTGCAATAATCGAATCGACAATTTTAGAGATGCATTAAGATCCATAAACTAATCAAAGCATAAAAGCCAAGTTTGAACATTGAAAATTTTAAAAGAATCTGAGGAGAGAAAATTTAATTTTTTAATGATTTTAATAAAAATGAGATAGACAAATTTAAATTGATGAATTTTGACTTTTTTTGAAATTTTTGAAAAAGATTGAGGTTGGAGTATCCTTCGAAAGATAGGGTTAGAGTATCTCTATAAATGATGACTTTTGTAAGTTTTAAAAATTTGAATGAGGTTTTCAAAAGTGGGGTTGGAGTATCCCTCGAAGGACAAGGTTGGAGTATCCCCTCAAAAAACAAGGTTGGAGTATCCCCATAAATGATGACTTTAGTAAGTTTCAAAATTTGAATGAGGTTTGCAAAAATGAGGTTAGAGTATTCCTAATGGAAACTTTAATGATTTTAGAGAAACAAGCTAAAATGATTTATCTTGCCAAAGGTTAGGTGATTTCTTAACAAAATGATAATTTTTTTCACAAATTCTTAATGAAATAGGTGATTTTTAATTAAAAAAAATTGATAAAAATAAGGATGATAAAGCTTTAAAATTGGTCATGCCTTGATCTAAGTCTACGGGAGTTAATGCATGCTCCTTTTGACTAGATGGATTGATCAGGATCACATAGAGGCATTCGGATGCTTCGGAGTGGGAGTTCGAAGGAATCAACTAATCTTGAACAATGCTAAAAATGAGGGAAAGCATCGTGCTGTCCTCATTTTTTATATTATTTTGGACAAATCCAAAGGTTCTAGTGGTCATGCAAGGTACCATTAAAAAGTTAACTCAATGAGAATCAATATAAAATTATTCTAAAAATCCTAAAAAATTGCCTTCTAGGTGGAAATATTTTTCACATTAGGGACTGCTTTGACATTAGCAGCATATGCAGGGGAAGTGGGCCAGCTGACTTTGAAAAATCATTCCAGACTCATACAGAATCTTTAAATCACAAAAGAAACCTTTACAGAAAGAGATTTCATGAACATTTTATGAAAAAATTTGAAAAATCCAAAAAAATCATCTATTAAGTCAAATCTGCCAAAAAGAATGTGAATCACTGATTCCAGAGGTTTCAAACAGCAAAACTTCAAAAAATCATAACTCCTTCATTGGAATGATCTGAGGGCCAACAAGCACCATTCGAAAGGTGATTCAATGCCTTTATAGGAAAAAATGTCAAAAAATTCATGAAAAATTGTTTGTGGCCAAAAATAATTTTCAGTTTATAAATACAGTGCTACCAGCATAAAGCAGGAGGAATTTTTGGTTGTCTCAAACTTTTTCAGACTAAATTCGAGCCATGGACATCCAAATGTCTGTGGCAAGTGGCAAAAAATAATAAGTGACATGGGCTTCATGGGCTCATCTATACAATCCCGGAGTAGTTTGGGACAATGAAATAGCCTGATGACCATGCGATAAACACAAGGATTCTTAGCAAAGATCAACGCATGAACAAATTTTGACACTAAAAAAGGCATTATATTTTAAAAGGCAAAGAATATTTAGCTTCTTTTAACCTTGAATCCGAATATAAATAGCTTACTATTACCCTAAGATTAAATTGTCAATTTGTGAAAAATAATAGACCAAGATTAATCCCATTATTTGGGTTAATCTTAATCTAACTTGGGGTGTTTTTGTAGACATATATATGTACACATTATCAAATCAAACAAGTATGATAAAAACTAAAATAAATAAACAAACAAATAATATTAAAAATTAAAAGCATAAAACAAATATCATCAAAAAAAGTTTAAATAAGCATTTCATAATGTTAAAATATATCCCTAAATGTAAAATGGCACCTCACATCCCAATACCAGTTTTAAAACTTTTTTTGACATTTTCTATAGATTGGTGAGGCTCAGTGGCTAATTGTTTTTTCTTCTATATGGGTGGCTTGGGTTTCTCAGTTTGGTTTGTTTTCCATCTTTTTTTTCCTTTTTTTCTTTCTTTTTTCTTCTTCACCCTAAAACTAGACCACAGTAGGAAAAAACCCAAAAACCAGCGAATGACTACAACACCAATAATTGACCACCATCGTCAATTGTCGCTCGTTGATAATGGTTGGCTCTCAAACTTCATCTCTAGACTCTTTTTAACCTCTTCTTTCTAAATCCAGAGTCAGACTTTTCTAAATCTTTTTAGATTCTAAATCTATAAGAGAAGTTCGAACCTTTTACCTCAAATTTGACCGCCATCCACCATTGGATTATTCCTAAACTCTATTATGTTTTTCCCCTCTGTATAAGCTTTTTTTTCATCATTGGGATTCTCAAATAAGCACAAAAACTTCTTTAAACAAAAACCTCCAGTTTAAGTTTTTGATTTTTTTATGAGTTATTTTTTTCTAAAAGCTTGTGTTCTTTTTTTTTATTTCTTGAAATTTTTTTGAGCTGCTGCCTCTATTTTTCCTCTCTGGTGGTTCTATGAACTAAGAAAAAGCTAAAATGGTTAGTGGTTTAGGAACCAACAGAGCTACTGCCATGCTGAGCATGGCAACTGACTCTTCTTTTTTTGTCTTTTTTTGTCTTTTTTCATTGTTTTTTATTTTTCATTTGTTTTTGTCACTTTATGGCAAAAACTTAGCTTTGGTGTATGGGTCATAGGTGCCCTAGTTTTCAAAGGTGGCCTAGGTTCAAAACTGAGGCCATTCATTCTTTTTTTTTTTATCTTTTGTCTTTTTATTTGTTTTTGTCATTTTATGACACAAATTCAAGCTTGCCATGTGGGTCATAAATGACTCACTTTATAACCTGGGTTCGAAACCCAGGCCACTCCCTTAGTGTATTGGTCATGGGCTACATATTCACAAGGGTGGCCCAGGCCATTCATTTTTATTTATATTTTTTTGTATTTTTCCAAATAAGCCTAAATTGGAATGAACTAAGCCTAATTAATCTGGATCTAATGAACTCGAATTAAAAATGGCTTGATTAATTAAATTATTCTAAATAATGAGTGTCTTAAAAATTGCCTGGTCAAAATTTAGTGTTTATAGCTACCCCTCTTTTGCTGTTGTTGAGTATTAGGAATAAGGCAAAGACCAATAAACACTATTTTGTCTAGGCATGCTCAAAGCTGCCTCATACTCCTACAATGAAAAGACTAAATTTAATATAATGCCTGGATAAGATACAATTTTCGTGGCAATTTTAAGATTTTCTTGACAAAAGTTAAAGTATGAATTTTTGAATGAAAAAGCTAGATTGCGATCTTAGGCTCAACCTATCCCTAGGTTAGACTTAAAATGGCAAAGTGCTAATGTGCCAAATCATAGCCTGTAACACCAGACTTTTGATTTTTTTTTACGAATTTTTGATAAAAAAAACTAGACTATGATCCTAGGCTTGACCTATCCTAATGTTCGACTTAAAAATGATAACATGCCAACATGTCAAGTCACAACCCGCAATGTTGGTCATTTCGAAAAGATTTCTTGATAGAGTGTCTTGACTGAGGTTCTTGACAAAAGTTCTTAACAGAGGATTTCTTGACATATTGACTGAGGTTCTTATCAAAAGTTCTTGACAGAGTGTCTTGACTGAGGTTTTCAACAAAAGTTCTTGGCAGAGGATGCCAATAAGCTGGATCATAGCATTCCAATGACATTAAACTTTGAAGAGGATTTCTTGATAAAGGGTCTTAACCGAGGTTTATATTTTTTACTAAAATTCTTGACAGAGGATGCCAATAAGTCGAATCATAGCATGCCAATAACATTAGACCTTAAAATATGATTTCTTGACAAAAGGTCTTAACGGAGGTTCTTAACCAAAATTCTTAACAAAATATGCTAATAAGTTAGATCACAGAATTCAACCAATGATGTCAAACTTCAAAGAGATAACAGTTTTTCTTGAGCAACCTTTCGATTTACCAATTTTTAATATGAAAGATTCTTATTGAAAAGTTTGTCAAGATTTGATAGATAGTGCTCGACATGATGGTGGTAAGATGATGTTATGCTATGACAATATGAATGCATGATATATGATGTGTATGTGAGTTTCTTAACAGTGTGACTACATGATCATGGCATAAGGTCTAATACAGGAATAGACATTGAAAATTTTCATTTAATTAGGAGCTATTTTGCTGACACTACACTTTAAAAACTAATAGGCCTTGTGATCATGACTCCATTGATGTTTGGATGACCATTTTCTTAACTTAACATGCTAGACGAGCTCTTCTTGATAGGCTAAGAATTAAGTTGGTTATGTTTTTTGACTTAGGGTATTTAATGATCTTTTCTAATAAGGTTATTGGATTTTTTTAGCAGTTTATGGGCTAGGTGACTATTTAGCTTGGTTAATGTTTAGGGCTTGATAGGATTTTGACTAAGTTTTAAAGGTATTTTTTGATTGATGGTCTCAAAAGTTGAGGATAAATCAACACATGATTATGACATGTAGGTACGAGTGTAAAAGGAAATTCATGGTCTTAACACTCAAGGCATGAACAAAGCTTCTTATGCTCTTCTCATCTTTTTGATGTAATATAAAGAAATCTTGATATGAATTTTGTTCGATTATAGAATATTATCAATTGAATGGTAAAATGCAATGCAAATGTGGGCAGAAAGGGTTAAGAAAAACAAGGTAATATTTCATTCATGATAATAGGTAATATTTCAATATTTTGAAAGCACTTAAGATTACCCTGTGCCATTTTGTAAATACTCCTCACTAGGTGTTTGCTTCCTTATCCCTCCAAAAATGGGTTAGGTTTAGGTAAAGTCTAACTCTGTTTCAACTAAGATTCAATCTGATTTGATTATAGTTTCATCTTCATTTATTTGAAGTAAGGCTAAGTTTGATTTGATATGGCCATGGTTGGGTGAGGTTTGACTGAGGCTTTTCTAACAGGCATTTGGCTAAAGTCTGATTTGGTTGAACCTTGGATCAAGTCAGAGCTAAGTTTCTTGAGTTACCCTTTCAAGTTTTCGATTCAAGTAAGGAAGGTTGCCCAGATGCCCTTTCAGGTTTTCATCTAAGACTTTATTTTCTTTTTTTATTATTTTTTTATTTTTTTATTTTTTACTGAGGATGCCCTTTTGGGTTTTCATCCTTTAGGCATAATATTTCTTGGCAGAGTTTGAATTAACTCGGTTGGGAAGATATTACCATATATTTCCATTAAGATCAAGGCCTCTCTGGAGAGAACTTGTTTCACGACATATGGTTCTTTCCAATTTGGGATCCACTTGCCCCGGGCATCCTTATGGATTGGAAGGATTTGCTTAAGCACCAGATCTCCTTCATGAAATTGGGGGAGGTAGACCTTTTTGTTATAGGCCCTAATTATGCACTTTTTATACATTTGCCTATGACAGATGGCTTTTATTTGTTTTTCTTTGACAAGGTTCAACCGATCATATCCGCCTTTGACCCATTCAGCTTCCTTATGTTTGGCCTCCGTCAAAACTTTTAAAGAGAGGATCTCAACTTCAATAGGTAAGATGATTTCTAGCCTATAAACTAGGGAGAATGGGGTAGCACTTATGGATGTTCAGACTGAAGTTCGATAAGCATGAAGTGCAAAAGGTCATTTCTCATGCCAATCTCTGTAAGTCTCAACTACTTTTTTAATATCCTTGTTGGCTGCCTTAACTGCCTTATTCATTTTTGGTCAGTATGGAACTAAGTTATGATGTTGGATTTTAAATTGGGAACAAACTGCTTGCATCAAATTGTTTTTCAAGTTGCAAGTATTATCAATGATGATTTGTTTGAGAAGCCTATACCGACAAATGATGTTTTATTTTATGAACTTGTAGACAACTGACTAGCTGACATTAGCATACGAGGTTACCTCCACATATTTAGTGAAGTGATTGATTGCCATTAAGATGAACCGATGTCCATTAGAGGCCTTAAAGGTGATAGGCCTAATCATTTCTTTGCCCCACATAAAGAAGAGCTATGTAGCTATCATGACATGGAGTGGTAAGGGTAAAACGTCAATCTTATCTGCATAAATCTGACATTTGTGACATTTTTGGGCATAGTTGATATAGTCTTTTTTGAAAGTTAGCCAATAATAACCCGATCTCATGACTTTTTTGGCCGTCTGATGCCCACTAGCATACGTGCCACAAATTCCCTCATGAACTTCTTTTAAGACCCTTTTGCCTTCAAGAGCATTAATGCATCTCAGTAACACTTAGTCTTGACTTTTCTTGTACAAAATGTCCCTATCCGGAACAAATCCCATTGCCATTCTCCTGATAGTCCTTTTATCACTTTTCATGGCATGCTCGGGATACTGTTGATCCCTGATGTATGAAAGGATGTAATGGTACCATGGTAGGCTATCCTTTTCTTCTTTAACATTTTGATAATATGTCAAAGTCATATAAATGCTCATCTAAATATGAACGATATCCAATTCTTGATTAACTTTAAACATGGATGAAAATATGGCTACGGTATTGGCTCTATGGTTTTCTTCCTGAGGTTATTGCGAAAAGCTAATATCATCAAATTCTTTTTTTGAGGTTTGAGATTAGTTTCCCATAATCAATCAATTTAGCATCACACATTTGCCACTCTCTTTCAGTTGATAGATGACTAAGGCTAAGTCACCAAAAACTTAGAAAGTCTTGACATTTCTCTCAATAGCTGTTTGGAGCCTAATGACAGAGGCTTTATATTCTGCTATATTATTGGTGCCATTAAAGTTCAACCTAGCTGTAGAAAGATAGTGACTTTTATTGGGTGAAATCAATATTGCCCTGATTCTATGCCCCAAAGCATTTGACACTCCATCAAAATACATTACCCATAATTGCTCAAATCTTCTTCTTTAGTGATGCATAATAAATCTTCATCTGGGAAATCAAAGCTTAAATGTTCATAGTCACCTGTCACCCAGCTCACTAAAAAGTCAGCTATCGCACTACTTTTGTTGGCCTTTTGGTTGACACAAACAATGTTGTATTCGAAAAGCAAGACTTTCCATCTAGCTAATCTTCCTGAAAATGCATGGGCTTCGCACAAATACTTGATAGGGTTAAGTCTTGCAATTAACCATATGGTGTGGTATAGTATGTATTACCTAAGTCGCTTGGCTATCTAAACCAAAGCACAACACAATTTCTCAATTGCGGAGTAGTTGCTTTCACACTCCATAAATTTTTTGCTCAAGTAGTAAATTACTTGCTCTTTCTTTGCCAAATCATCATGCTGCCCAAGTACATAGCCTATAAACTTTTTGAAAACTACCAGGTAAGGGATCAAAAGTTGACCAAGAACTAGTAGGTTTGACAAAAAGTGTTTAACCTTGTCGAAAGTTTCTTGACATTCCTCATTCCATTCTCTAGAATTCTATTTACAGAAAAGCCAAAAAATAGAACCATATTTATCGGTGAGTTGGGATATAAATCTGGAGATATAGTTCAGTCTTCTTAAGAAGCTTCTCACCTCTTTTTGGGTTTGAGGCAGTGGCATATTTTGTATAGCTTTGACATTACATGGGTCAACTTCTATTCCTTTTTTGTTGACAATAAAGCCCAGTAGCTTACCTAAGGTGACACCAAAAGTACATTTAGAGGGGTTTAACTTTAGCCAAAAGTTTTGCAACCATCTGAAAATCTTTTGAAGATCTATGACATGCTCTTCTTCTCTTATTGACTAGCTATCATATTATCCATACAAACCTCAATGTCTCTATGCATTAAGTCATGGAATAGTGTCACCATGGCTTTTAGATAAATTGCCCTCGCATATTTGAGCCCGAAAGGCATGACTTTATAATAAAATTTGCCCCACATCATTAAAAAGGAAATTTTCTCCATATCTTTAGGTGCCATTTTAATTTGATTATAACCTAAAAATGCATCCATAAAGGAGAACAAGGAGTTTTTCACTGTATCATTGACCAAAGTATCAATCTGAGGTAGTGGGAAATTATCTTTCGGACTAGCCTGGTTTGGGTCTTGATAATCAACGCATATTCATACTTTGTCATCTTTCTTAAAAACTAGAACAATGTTGGCAACCCATTGTTGATATTTGGCTACAGTAAGGATCCTACCTCAAATTGTTTCTTGACTTCTTCCTTAATCTTAAGGAGCATTTCTGGTTTCATCCTCCTTAACTTTTGCTAGATTGGTTTGCATTCAAGCTTAAGGGGAAGCTTATGGACCACAATGTTGGTATCTAATCTATGCATGTCTTGATATGACTAGGCAAATACAACCCGATGCTCTTGGAGTAGGCTTATCAGTTTAGTTTTGGTGAAGGGTTTTATGAAAATTCCAATTTTAACCTCTTTTCAATCTTCTTCAGTCTCTAAATTTATAACTTTAATTGGTTCCTCATGGGGAAAAATCTATTTTTTTCTTTCTCGACCAATCGTAGTAGATTTTATGGTACAGAGTTCCCCTCAAAATCTTTATCGAAATCAACTTCATAGTACAGATTGATCATTCAAAAGCACTATCTGGGAGCTTATTTAAAACATCCATGTCACTTTATTGGAGCACCTAAAATATGAGGAAATAAACAATATAGACAAAACTATATACAGATAAAGAATTAGAGCAAGGGTAAAGAATAAAAATGGCCATACAAGATGAAATACTTTATGCAAAAGTTGATTTTATTGGTAATATTTGATAAAAGATGCCCATTACAAAACCCTTACAAGCTATTGGGCAGAAGCAAGTAGGTTTTTTTTTCTTGACATTACATGAAAATAGACTTAAAAAACATAAGGGTTTTTGAAACGGTCTTGCTATTAAGAATAGATTCTGGTGGATGACGGTAGGTTTCATTGCTCTACTTCAACTGGCTCGACTGGTCATTAACGGTAAGGATAGAAAGGTTGCAAAAACCCTGGTTCAAAATGACCAAGACATTAGTTACTTTCTTTCTTTCTAATTGACCAAGATCCATGCATCCTTCCGAGTGAAAAGTCTCATAAATCGGTGGGAATGCCATCAGTTCTGGTCCTACTTCTTGACCAAAAAGATTAGCTATTCTCTAATCTCTAGCCTTCTCAACTTGTTGTTTCTTGTACTCCATGTTGGACTTAAATCCTAAGCCCTTCTTGTCAACTTGGTTAATGATATTGAAACCTTTGGCTAGTCCATATAGATTCTGACCAAGCCCTTTTCTAGCTTGACAATCATTGCCAACAGTTAATTTCAGACCCATGTTGGTATTCCTTGACAGCCAAGGCTCAACTATTGACAGGCCTTCTTCTATGAATATAGCATTTACAAACTCAAACGATTGGAAAGATAGCTCAAGTGTATTGTTATTTGGTTTAATATAGGTTATATCAGTAAAAGCAGTGGCAATAATCTCTTCTTCAGCTTTAATGTTGACCATTTTATCTTTGATCATGAATTTAAGCTTTTGATGCAAGATGAGGGTATTGCCTCAACCGAATGTATCCATGGCCCTCAAGCAAGCAATTATAGGATGGGGTGATGTCCATTACTTGGAAATCAATCTCGTAAGTTCATAAGCCTATGCGAAATGGAATAGTGATGTTTTCTTGACTTCACAAGAAGTCCTATCAAACGCTTACACCATCATATGGCTATGCTTAATTTGAGAAGTATCAACAGAAAGCCTATTTAAAGTAGCCAAGGGCATGACATTAAAGGCAGAGCCATTATCTATGACAACTTTTGGTAAGATATGACCTTTGCAATGGGTAGTAATATATAGGGCTTTGTAGCTACCCCTACCACAGGGAATGATCTCGTCATCAATGAATGAGATGTAATTATCAATGGTGATATTGTTCATTAAGTGATCCAATTTGCTTATTGAAATATTGGGTGGTACATACACCTCGTTCAACACTTTCAATAGTACATTTTGATGAACTTTTGAGTTAAGGAGCAAAGATAGTATAAAGATCTTAGTCGATTGTTTGCTTAACTGATCGACAATGTTGCATTCACTATGCTTGATAAAGTTCCAGAACCTAATGGCCTCTTTCTTATCTACTACCTTTTTGATCTTCTTGAATTTTGAGTCTTTGGTCTTAACCTTAATGGTGTTGGAAATCATATTGACATTGATTTTCTAATTCTCTTGAGAAGCAGAACCATAACATCTACTGCTGCAAATTAAATGGCTAACCTGATCATCAAGATGCACCCCTCATATTTTCAAGGAATAGCTTTGTTGCTCTTATATAGGAATAGTGTAAGAGCCTTTATGAGCAGCCTCAGTATCAGCATCGAAGAACTTACCCTAAAGGTTTATTATCCAAGGAGGATAAGGGGTTGTCCTCTCTTACACAGTGGTTGTGTCATTTCTTGCCCACCCATATTTATCGATTCAGTAAGAGATGCTTGCTTCTTATCATAGAATTCAATGCTGCCTTTATCCATTATTTTTTGGACTATTCCTGAATTGTTTGCATGTTTGAAGAGCATGCCCATGAATAGTATGAAAGTCATTAAAATCATCCTATTCTTTTTTTATCTTTCAACCACATTAAGCACTCTTAACTAAATCAATATTCACAAAACTAGACTTATTTGCATCTTGACTTTTTTTATGTTCTTCTTAATGTTATAATCATTTTCAACACCAATCATTTTTATTGCTGGTTCAACAACATTTGATAGAGGATTAGCAGTGACATTCGACCCTTGGTTCATCCCAAATTGTAGAACTTTAGAATCAATGAGGCTCTGTACCCTCTGCTTGAAGGAAATGTAGTTTTCAATGCTATGCCCTATTGCCTCATCATGATAATTGCAATGGCCATTAGGATTATACCATTGAGGGTATGGAGGTTTCTTTTTTAGGACATACACATGAGCAACTAGATGCTCATGCAGCAAAGCTTGTTAAAGCTCTTTGTAAGTTATGGGGAAAGGGTTAAATTATTATCTTCATTGGTTTGCACCTTAATTATTTAGTGCATTGTTAAAATAATTGTTGAAATTTTGGTTGGCTTGTGGTTGATTACTTCATGGTATATTCGATTTGACATTAAAGAATGGGTTGTAGGTTGTGGCATAAACTGATTAAAGAGCTACCATAATATGGCTAAAGTAGGGCGCACTTACATAGTAAAAACTAGGCACTTAACACTAGCCTGGTTGGGATGAGTTAGCAGAGCTTATAGTGTTTGCCTTTTTTTCTTTCTTCTTGTTAGTAGCAGGTGTCTTGCCTGATCCAGATGACTTACCCATAAATATGCTGCCACTCTTAATGGCTACGTCAATTATTTCACTAGATAAAACTAGATATGCAAACATTTTAATGGCATTTTCTACCGTTTTCTTATAATACGGAGCACGCAGGGTATTGATGAATGTCATGGTCATCTCCTTCTCAGTTAAAGGGGGTAGAACAAAAGTTGCTTCTTCCCTCTATCTTAGAGCATACTGCCTAAAACTTTTAATTGTCTTTTTTTCTAAATTCATAAGAGAAAAACGGTCATGGGCCCAACCTGACACTTGCTGGTATTAGTTTAAGAAGGCCCTGGCCAAATCAGCCGATGACTAAATTTCAACCTTATCAAGCTTTATGTACCATCGAGCAGCCTTCTTAGTTAGATTATGCTAAAAACAGTGGATAAGGAGTTTCTCATCTTTCTCATACCTTGCCATTTTGTTGAGGTACATCCAAATGTGTACAGTAGGGTTGGCAGTTTCATTAAACTTTTCAAAATTTGGCATCTTGAACTTCAGTGGAATGACAAGATTGAACACCAAAGACAAAGATTCAGCATTAATGGCTTAAATTGTCACTCGCTTCTACAGCTCTAAGGCACTTTTCTAAAAGCTAAAACAAACATTACAGATTTGTGGGCATTCATCCTCTCTTGCTCATCATGGTCAAAGGTTATGGGCTCAATTGGAGAAACTCTAATATTTGCCCCTTAGAATCTAAGGATAGATTGATTCACTGCCATAGGGTTCAAGTAGATTACTGGTGGTACCGATGAGGATGGAATCGTATTGGGATGATGCTCTTAGTGAGTCTCCTCCTGAGTAGCTTTAGTACTACCGATGGAGTGATTTTTTAGGTTAGCTAGTCCTTTTCCTATATGGATAGTACTGGCTTGTCCTTTTTCCTTAATGGAGGTTGTCATTAGCACCATGGGTTTCATGATCTGGGTTTGCATCTTGTCTTATTGACAGAGCATTTGTTCTTGAGATTCCTTGTACATTAACTCAAGATATTTAATCTGTGCTTGATGATCGTTTTCCATGATCCTTTTATGGTGGCATGTATTGTAACGATATGAAATTATCAGTTTCGTGTTCCTTGTTTGACTTTAAAATCCCTTGCACTTTTATGAATATTCCCATATTAGACTCTTATAACATGTGTTAATTGATGATTGCTCATGATAGAATGATATTATGCATCGAATCATGACAGTGAATGATTATTGATATCAATAAGGTAGCAAAAGAATTGAGCTAATTATGCAAATGTGAGAGACAATTTGCTTGCAGGATAGCTTCTCAAATAGTGTCTTTCATGGAGCAAGAAACAAAGTCTGAGCATGTATGGTTGCATTCGAAGGTATCTGACATGATTGCATCATTTAGTCACATGTTCGAAGAACATCAATGACTTATGTTCACGGTCTTTGGTGGGTATTATATCTCGCCTTAAAGACTAGACTATGATTATGTTTATCGCATGTCTTCGGGACCTACTTGCCCGTTCATGTATCTTCAAGGCTTGACTATGTTTAAGGTCCTCAAACTTATCTTTGAATTATTAATTCTCGAACCATGCTCTGACATCTTCAAAAGAAATTAAAGAATGAAAGTGAGTTGCTGTTTCATGACAAACACCTTTTACTAAACACTGAACCCTTAGCCAATTATCCCATGATGACGATTATGATGCATGCAACAATCAAAGGAAAAAAATGAAAGGAAAATAGGTTAATAATAGTACAAAATAATGCAAACACGAATAAAGAATAAAAGAATGTAAATGACTTAAGGATAATGCCTTGACAATAGATGATGCCTAAAGGCAAATAAGACAATTATGACAGCAAACTAATAGCATAATGACATTTTTGTGTTTAAAAATTACCCACAACGAGATGACATGATACCTTACGGGGACAAAACTAACTAACCAAGTGGCAATGTTTCCTCATCACCATCATTCAGCCATTGTTTGGATAGCCTGATAGTTTGTTTAGGTTAGATATGACTCTTTAAAATGATGTAGGGTATTATAGGTGACAACGTTCACTTATCATCACCCACTTATTAAAGAAGGTTAGCTATAGAATGTAACAGCATACCTTAAGAAATGATCATGAAAAGTATAAATATGGGTGATTATATTCATTCATCATTGCCTACATAATCATGGTATATAATAGTAAAGGTAAAAAGTGTTTCCCCAAGTGACCCTATTCTCAAGGTTGTTTTAGTAGAATCTTATATGGTTTGATATACTTTAGCTCATAGAGTTCACTATATGAGTTTGAGTTAACATCTAAATTGGTATTCTAATCACTCCTCTATTCGATAAGAATAATCGAGGCACCTCGATCGTAGGCCCATCGAGGGTTTAGCGAAACAGGTTTGATCCAATGGATATATTTCCTTGTACAAATATGCAAGGGCACTCATAAAGAGACAAAGGTAATTTACACCCTAAAAGGTCTTGCTATGCCTATATAGAGGATTACTTATGAAGATGGATAGCTCACTTCCTCCTAATAATTAGCATACTAACCTCACCATGAAATTTGGTGGGAGTCTAATGCAAATGCAAATGTGCATTGTCTGTCAGGGAAATAATTAAACCTTTGTTTTTACCCCTGTATTACCATGTTTACTAAATCAACATTTATTCAAGAATAAGGCAATCCTAATTGATGTCATGGCTAAAATCATGACAAATAAAAGATTAGCAAACAAAAATGAAAGGGGATTATAGTTAAACAATGACCGAAACCATAGAAATTGAGACCTAAGAAAGACAAGACTAGGCTTAACTCTCTAAATTTTTCCTAAGTGGAGTCGCCAAGCTGTCAACACTGTGCCTCCCATAAAGGAAGCGCGTGTGACTTAAGAGTGTTTCTCGATGAAAAAAAGTCCTCTTGATTGAAACTCCTCTTTTTTTGACATAATGGTGGTGAGAAAGTATTATTTCTTAGTTTTTGACCCTAAAAGGAGACCATCAGAGGAATCGCTTATCTAGCTAGTCTTGGGTGGCCACCATGAAGTGGCCAACAACTAGAGTTGCCACTGATCATTTGGCTAGGCATGATCGGATGCCCATTAAATTAATATTTTGAGTTACAAAACTCAAGACATTGGTTTCATGGTCTACATGGTCTAAAGATTCAAGGATTGGGTTTAGGAGTTGGTTACGCATAAGAAGATGCAAACCTCTTTGTGACCCTCAAAATCGATACCTTTCTAGCCATATCCAAACTTTGTCATGGTTTCCTCGATTTTGACTTGTTATTATTTAATATAATCCCCTTTTTTATGCATGAATTTTGTATAAAAAAGGAAACTTAGGTTTTAAAGAAAATTTGAATCTTTTATGTGCCTCGGAGTGGTGAAGAACATAAAGACTGTTAAAAATGGCCATCGAGTTTATTTTTTAAAAAAAAATCAAACATTTTGGGTCAAGCACTGGAGAGATACTGACACAAAACATTGCCTTTGTGATTTTTTTTAAAAACGGTTTTGAAAATATGAAAGCAAGATGAACAACACAAGGGAAAACATTTTAGTGAGATAAAAAAATAATATCATCTAAAAATAAATAACACAAAAGTGGGAAAAAAGGAAGGAATGATAGGAATGTATCTCGTTATTGTCATCAATTATCATGAAATAACTAAGTCAATAATTTTAGAGACAGATTGAGACCCATAGACTAACCGAAGCCTAAAAATTAGGTTTAAACATTGAAAATTTTGAAGGAATTCGAAAAGAGAAAATTTGATTTTTTTTTTATGATTTTAAGAAAAAAGAGATTGAAAATTTTAAATTAATGAATTTTGACTTTTTTTATAATCTTTGAAAAAAAAAGGTTGGAGTATCCCCTCGAAAGATGAGGTTAGAGTATCCCCATAAATGATGACTTTGGTAAGTTTTGAAATTTGAATGAGGTTTTCAAAGTGGGGTTTGAGTATCCCCTCAAAGGATGGGGTTGGAGTATCCCCTCAAAGATAGGGTTAGAGTATCCCCATAAATGATGACTTTGGTAAGTTTTAAAATTTGAATATGTTTTACACAGGCGAGGTTGGAGTATCCCCTTAAAGGATGGGGTTGGAGTATCCTTAATGGAAACTTCAATGATTTTAGAGAAATGAGCTAAAATGATTTATCTTGCCAAAGGTTCGGTGATTTCTTGAAAAAATGACAATTTTTTGACAAATTCTTAACGAAATAGGTGATTTTTAATTAAAAAAATTGATAAAAATAAGGATGATAAAGCTTAAAAATCATTCATGCCTTGATCTAAGTCTGCGAAAGTTAATGCATGTTCTTTTCGACTACTTGGATTGATCGGGATCACGTAGAGGTGCTTGCATGCCTCAGAGTGGGAGTTCAGAGAAATCAACTAATCTTAAACAATGCTGAAAATAGGGGATAGCATCACACTATCCCCATTTTCAATTTTATTTTGGACAAATCCAAAGGTTCCAAGGGTTATGTAAGGTACCATTGGAAAGTTAACTCGATAAAAATCAATATAAAAGTATTCCAAAAATCCTAGAAAATTGCCTCTAGGTGGAAATATTTTTCACATTGAAGACTACTTGACACTAGCAGCATATGCAGGGGAAGTGGGGTAGCTGACTTTAAAAATTCTTTCCGGACTCATATGGAATTGTTAAATCACAATAGATACCTTTACAAAAAAAGCAATTTCACGAACATTTTATGAAACATATTTGAAAAATCAAAAAAAAATTTGTTCGGTAGGCTGAATTGGCCAAACAGAATGTGAATTGCTGATTCTAAGGGTTTCAGATAGCAAAACTTCAAAAACTAGTAACTCCTTCATCTGCAATGACTCGAGGGCAAACAAGACACCATTAGAAAGGTAATTTGATACCCTTATAGGAAACAGATGTCAGAAAATTCATGAAAAATTGTTTATGGTTCAAAAATATTTTTTCATGTCATAAGTATAGTGCTGCCAGCATAAAACAAGAAGAATTTTTGGTTTTCTCAAACTTCTTCAGACTAAATTCGAACCATGGACATCCGAATGTTCGTGGTAGAGAACAATGAGTGACATGGGCTTCACGAGCTCATCTACACAATCCCGAAGTATTATAAAATAGCTCATTGACCATGCAACAAACATAAGGATTCTAAGCAAAGATCAACATATGAACAAATTTTGACACTAAAAAAGACATTATATTTTTTTTAAAAAAAAAGAATATTTAGCCTTTATTAACCTTGAATCCTAATAAAAATAGCTTAATATTATCCCAAGATTAAATTGTCAAATTGTGAAAAATGACAAACTAAGATTAATCCCATTATTTGGGTTAATCATAATCTAACTTGGGATATTTTTCCTGACATATATATACATTATCTAATCAAAAAAATATGATAAAAACAAAATAAATAAACAAACAAATACTATTAAAAATCAAAGGCATAGAACAAGCATCATTGAAAAATATTTAAACAAGCATTTCATAATGATAAAATGCAACCAGAAAATAAAAATGGCATATCATGTCCCAATGCCAGTTTTAAATTTTTTTTTTTGACATTTTATGTTTGAAGATTGGTGAGGCTTAGTGGCTGGTTGTTTTTCCTTTGATTTTTTTCCTTCTTTTTCTTCTTCCTTCCATTTTTTTTTCTTCTTCCTCGCCCCAAAACCAAACCACATCAGGGAAAAAATAAACCAAAAATCGATGACCAACCATTGAGTCATCCATCGGCCATCGTTGACAATTGCCGCTCACTAGTAACAGTTGGCTCTCAAACCTCACTTCTAAAATCTGTTCAACTTCCTCTTTCCAAATTCGGAGTTAGATTTTTCTAAATCTTTTTAGATTTTTTTAAATCTACAAATGAAGTTTGAACTTTTTACCTTAAATTCGATGGTCGTCCACCATTAGATCGTTCCCAAACTCTAGTATATTCTTCCCCTCTGTATGAGCTTCCTTTTCACCGTTGGGATTCTCAAAGTAAGCATCGAAATGTCTTTAAACAAAATACCCCACTTTGAGTTTTTGATTTTCTTATGTGTTATTTTTTTAAAGCTTGCATTTTTTTTAATTTTTGAAAACTTTTTTTCGAGCTCCCTCTTTTTTTCCTCTCTAGTGGTTATATGCACCAAGGAAAAGCTAAAACGGTTGGTGGTTTAGGAACTAGATCCGTGGCAAAAGCTGCCATGGTTGGCTTTACAAATCAATAAAGTTGTTGCCAGGAGCTGCTGCCATACTTAGTATGGCAACCGACTTTTTTTTTTGTTGTTTTTTATTTTTCATTTGTTTTTGCCATTTTATGACAAAAACTTAGCTTTGGCGTGTGGGTCATGGGTGCCCTATTTTACAAATGTGGCTTGGGTTCGAAACCTAGCCTATTCATCCTTTTTTTTATCTTTTTATTTTTTTATCATTTTATGACACAAATTCAAGCTTAGTGTATGGGTCATAAACGACCCACTTTATAAGGTTGCCTGGGTTTCACTTCTTTTTTTTTTTGTTTTTTTTTGACATGTTTTTTTGTTATTTTATGACTAAAGTATATGCTTGGTATATTGGTAATGGGCTACATATTCACAAAGGTGGCTTGAGTTTTGAACCCAGGCCACATATTTTTATTTATATTTATTTTGTATTTTTTCAAATAAGCCTAAATTGAAATGAATTAAACCCAATTAATCTGAATCCAACAAACCTAAATTAAAAATGGTCTGATTAATTAAATTATTCTAAATAAAAAGTGTCTAAAAAATTACTTGAAAAATATTTGGTGTCTACAGCATGAAAGGATCAAGATAGGGTGCTGTCAAAATGATTGGCAAGATCTAAGGATTGTATAGACCAATTGGGACAGTATTGAAAGGGAATCATTCACTAAAAGATACGAAGATATTGATTTTTTGCTTCAAGTTCATTTGGATGTCGATTTGTTGCAAGCGACCTCTTAGTTTTGGAGTCCAGCACACCGGTGTTTCACTTTTACTCATGAAGACTTGGTCCCCATGGTTGATGAGTACGCTGTGTTACTCAACATTAAAAGGGAAAAGGTCGATAGGATATACTGTAAAGTGTTGAATCCTCTAACCTTCAAGAAAAGATTGGCTTAAATCCTTGAGGCAACCGAGTCATGGATTGAGAGTCATATCAAAACAAAGAGGAAAAGTGAATACATCTTATGGGCTGGCTTGAAAGAAGTGATGGCAATTACCGTTGACATCTAAAAAACCCAAGATACCTATGCTTCAGTGATATATGGTCTGGTTATATTCCTCAAAACATTAGGCTATGTTGAAGCCACGATAGCAGATGTCTTTTCTTGTTATGCTGCAACATTAATCTCGCCTTGGCCAGTATTGCCAAAACTATTGGAGCTTTTCGTTTTTGTAAGAAAATTGGTACGGGCCATTTCATTAGGCGTGTCACTGCTTTTTCACATTTGGTTCGTCAGTCACTTTGGCACAGAAAAAAGTAGGACATTGCATTACTACTTACCCAGCTTTAGCCCTATCTCTAAGGTACTTGAGAAGGAATGGCCTCAAGATAAATCTGAAAAGTAATGAGTTCAAAAGTTTCAAAACCTTAAGGGAAAAGAGGTAACATGAAAGGCCTTTTGGTTTTCCCCACAAACGGCCATATACTAGTGCAAAGATTATAGCTATGTGCCACTCATGGGATTATGGAGGAGTACTAGCTATGCCCCTCTTTTAGTCCTTCGACAATTCTGGTTCTATCAGTTAATCCCCTTCATCTAAGACCTAGATTATGGGATTTTGACTATGGTAAGCCAGACTACAAGTTGAAAGTGCAGCTAGCCTTTCAAGCATGGAAATAAACGTGCTACATGGAGAGATATTGGAGAGGGAGTAGTATGACCCTAGGTTATGACGAATAAAGGATCCGTTGAATTAATGACACCATACCCCTTTCTGGTATCAGGACATCACAAATGTGGGTTGAAAGGTTTCCTTCCAAAATGCAATTGCTTAAGTGAGAGTTCAAACAAGAAAAGGCAACCATTGTGAAAGAGATTGCTCGATTAAAAGAGGAAAATAGTCAACTGAAAATAAACTTTTACCTCAAAGATGGTGAGATGAACAGGGCTGTCAAGGAGAAAAAACACCTCAATGAGGATTTCAAGAGCTTGAAAAGAGACTATGTGGCCTTTAATAATGCAAGCAAGTCCCAAAGACTTGGAAAGTCATCTGTCAAGTAGAGGACATAAATTGCTACTCTTAAGAAGGAACTACACCAATGGAGAGAAGCTGTTAGGGTTAATAAGGAAAAGCTTGTTAGAACCTAGGTTCTTGCATCAACTTATTAAAGGAGGAATGAGTGGTTAGAGGCTCGAGTCCAGGATTTGAGAGCAAACCAAGCTGAAAATGGAGTTCTAACATTCAGAATTCAAGATTTAGAGCATTTTCTTCAAGCTTGCCAAGCCAAGTCGATGCATAAGTGAGAGCCTCCGAACTGTGAGAGTAAGAATGGCTTTAAGTGGTTAATCATGCACACTAAAACTATCAAGACTATTATTGTCATCTCATAAAGCAAATCTAGGCAGCTCAATTAAAGGCTGAGAACATGATGGATATAGCTTGATCCCTGACACGTGATATCTTACCCAAATGAGCCCACCAGGAAGAGTTTTTGCATTTCTTAGACCATGTAATCAAGCAATGTAACCATTTTAGGCATTTTGGAATGTAATAACATGTAATTAAGATATTTTATTGCTTTAATGATAGATGCTATTGGTGGAGCCACCTCTTTATCCAATTATCCTTTTTGCATTTGCATAATAATCGTTGGAAAGCAATGGAAAACAATAACCAGACCCGCATTAAAAGACTCGAACTCATGTATAGAGAGTCCAAGAGTAGGCACTCCATAAGAATGAGGAACTTCAAGCATAGATTGCTGAGCTAACTAAATTGATGTCCAGTGCACTAAAGGAAAAAGGGTAGACGATTTGAGAGCAAACTAGGCCGAAAACGGAGTTCTAACACTCAGAATTCAAGACTTAGAGCATTCTCTTCGAGCTTGGCAAGACCAAGTCGACGCACTAGTAAGAGCCTCTGAACTGTGAGAGTAAGAATAGCTTCAAGTGGTTAATCATGCACACCAAAACTATCAAGACTATCATTGTCATCTCATAAAGCAAATCTAGGTAGCTCAGTTAGAGGTTGAGAACATGATGGATGTAGCTTGATCCCTGACACATGATATCTTACCCAACGGAGCCCACCAAGAAAAGTTTTTGCATTTCTTAGACCATGTAATCAAGCAATGTAACCATTTCAGGCATTTTGGAATGTAATAACATGTAATTAAGATATTTTATTGCTTTAATGATAGATGCTATTTGTGGAGCTGCCTCTTTATCCAATTGTCCTTTTTGTATTTGCATAAAAATCGTTCGAAAGCAATGGAAAACAATAGCCAGGCCTGCATTGAAAGACTCAAACTCATGTATGAGGAGTCTAGCAGTAGGCACTTTATAAAAATGAAGAGCTTCAAGCACAGATCGCTGAGCTAACTAAATTGATGTCTAATGCACTAAAGGAAAAAAGGTAGACGAGCACAATCGAGATAGGGAAAGAACTAGCCTACCCTAAAAGCTAGTTAAATAGTGGTATTAAGGCCACCAATGCTAAAAAAGGGCCCTACATGGGCAGCACCCTCTAACAACGAACATCCCAGCATCTTAATCATTTACTTATATCAATCTTATAGTAATGCCTTACTTAATTGAAGGATTTCAAGGCACAAGCTCCTCACCATCAAGGCCTATAGTCTTGGACCTCGATGAGCACATGGAGCAAGAGAAGACAAAGAGGCCCTTAGAAAATGATAAGGACTTAGACAAGTATCACTCATTAGAGCAGCGTCTTTGAGTTGTGGAATGAAGCAACAAATTTGGAATCGTAGACGTAAAGTCATTAGGGCTAGTTTTGAGCCTCATCATCCCACCTAAGTTTAAAGTGCCTAATTTTAAAAAATACAACAGGACTATTGACCTTACTACCCACATTTGCATGTACTGTCATAAAATGGTAGGACATAAAGAGAACAAGAAGCTACTAATCCATTGCTTCCAAGATAGTCTGACTGGAGCAGTCCATCGATCGTACATGGGACATGATCTTGTAAGAATTCAAACATGGGTAGACTTACCGCACACATTCCTTGAATAGTATAAGCATGTGTCGGATTAGGTTCCAGATCATCTTTCTCTCATGAACATGGAGAAAAAATCTTTCGAGAGTTTTAGACAATATGTTCAGAGATGGAAGAAGTAGGTAGCTCAAGTTCACCCTCTCAAACTAAAAAGAAATGATAGTTATGTTTGTTGGCACCCTACAAGCTCCATAATACGAAAGGCTAGTAGAAAGCTCCACAAAAAATTTTGCTAATATAGTCATAGCAAGTGAAATGATTGAGACTGCCATCAAGAGTGGCAAGATATCTATCAAGGAAGTATTTGAATTAGTCAAAAAGATAGCAAATAAAGCAAAGGAGAGGAGAGTGAATGTTGTAGCCAAGAACTGTGTTAGGTTTAATCAAAGTCTACATCTAGCATAACCTATGTACTTCCCAAGCATGTTAAATATGGGTCATACCCCTTACTCATCAGCACCGCAACCAATCCATGCTACCAGGTTCTCTCCTGCAATAAACTTTACAGCAAATCCCATGCAAAGTTTGGCCCCAAATGCACCATCTCACAATATGCGTAATGTAAAAGCTCCGAATAACTAACAAACATCTTGAGAAAAGGAACACTTTGAACCACTCAGTTACTCATATAAAAAGATTTATACTCGCTTATTGGTAGGTAAACTACTAGCCCCAGCATTCATGAACCTAAGATCACCATCATACCCCAAAGGGTATGATGAGAATGCTTATTTTGAATGCCACGCAGGAGCGCAAGGCCACTCTATTAAGAACTGCACTTCATTCAAAAGAAAGGTGTAGGGTTTACTAGAAAAATGAGTGATTAAGATTGAGCAAGGTTCTGGACCCAATGTAAGGGCCAACCCACTCCCTAATCACACTGAACCAAGAGTGAATACGATAATCAAGGGAAAAAGTTGTAAAGTTAAAAAAATATGGGAGAAGTCAAAACCTTGATGAGCAAGGTCTAGCGAGCTTTCGTGAAAATTAGAATAGTAATAGATAACAAAAGTAAAAAAAATGCCATTATACATCTTGCTGTCACACGGTCAAGAACACAACTTGCAACATTGTCCATCATTCTTAGAAATGGTCCAAGGGATGATGGATCGGTCAAAAGTTGAGTTTTATAAGGAGTAGGATAGACATAATGATCTGTCTATCAATGCCATTAACGAAGAGAGACCCATCGATAGTCAGATCTTTAGTTGTCTATCTCTTATGAGCATGAGAAAAAAAGCTAATAAAAGTTTTAAGCTATACACTACAAGAAGGATGAAGGAGGCTGCCCAAATTCATCCCTTACTGACAGAAAAAAAAAGATGATCATTAGATTCATCGACAAATTATAAGCTCTTATTACGAAAAGGTCATACCTTGTGGAAGGATTAGTGAGCCCCTGAAGAATGAATTGAGTAGAAAAAATATCTGCAAGGATAAAGGAAAAAGAAAGATAAAGGCCAGTAAGCAATCAAAATCTAGTACTAAAGCTAGTTTATCTCAAACTTGTGCTGAGTTGGACCTAAAGGAAATGATGGTTAAAGAAAACTATGAGATTATGGTAAACATAGAAGAAGTTCGAATGCCAATGAATTTGGTATGGCAAATCCTGGTCCAAGCTAAGCTACTTAATGCAATAAGAAGATAGAGGAAATGATTAACAACTCCTATGATTTCCATACTATTTGTGGTTGTACTCTTCAAACATGCAAAGAGTTTCACACAATGGTTCGAAGGATGATAAACGAAGGTAGCATCAAATTCTATGATAAAAAGTAAACCTTGCATATGGAGTCTTCGAATGTAACACCATTTACTAATGCACTAAAAGAAGAAGATGGCAATCTTCCTTACGAGATTGAAAGGTCATTGATTTTGTATGACAATCGACTAAGAGTTAAAGTTGACTCTATTTAGCCTTCACCAAAGATGATCATTCAACTTTTATCTCCCTTCTCGTATAAAGATGCTAAGGTGGTTTCTTAAAACTATGAAAGCAAAGCCTTAATCATTGAAGAATCTAGACAACAAGCAGTAAGTGTTAACCTTTCAAGAGCAAGTCACCTAACTTGGAGTGACTGATGTTATGCCCTAACAACATTGAAAAATAGCACTCAGCAAGAAAATGCTAATCTCATTTCTTAAGCACTGAAGTCTATAAACAAAAACTCAGAATCGGTAGGTATCAAGGATCTAATGGGCTAGAAAGAAGCTACAAAATTCCTCAAATTCATTAAGAACAGTGAATACAGCATCATTGATTAATTGAACAAGCCATCTGCCAAGGTATCTGTGTTGTCACTGCTATTGAATTTGAATGCTCATAAGAATGCCCTTCTTAAGGTTTTGTGAGGCCTATGTCGCTTCTGATATCTCTATAGGTCAATTGCATTGCTTAGTAAACAACATCACCATCGATAATTATATATCTTTTAGTGATGATGAAATCCCATATAGAGGAAGAGGAACTACACAGCATTTCATATCACCACATATTATAAAGCCACCATGTTGCCCAAAGCGCTAATTAATAATGGGTCAACTTTAAATGTAATGCCCATTTCATGCTTGAACAAGATACCTATTTACGCATCCCATATCCAGAATAGTCATACAATTGTGCGAGCATTCAATGGAATTTGTTGAAACATTGTCGAGAATATCACCATTCCACTCTAAATTGACCCATCTATTTAAAGAGTTGACTTCCACATAATGAACATTGCTATCATATAACGGCTTATTGGAAAGGCCTTGGATCCATTCTGCTGGTGCAGTACCATCATCTTTGCATGAAAAGTTGAAATTCATCATTAAGACTAAAGTTGTCAATATCAAAGGAAAAGAAAATATCATTGCTGCTACCTCAATTGATGCCCTATATGTTAAGCCTAACAAAGTATCCTAGAATCCTCTTTTTGGTCCTTCAAGTTTGTCAATGCTACTTATGTCAAGGAAGAGATGCTATAGTTTAGCCTCATTTAATAAAGAGTACTCATATGGGTCTGAAGTTAACTATCGACAAAAGTGCCCAGGCTAGAAAGGGACTTGGAAAACACCTTCAAGGAGTTTCTGAAGCCTTGAAAGTGGTCAACCATATCGACAAAAAAAAGGCTAGGATTCAAGCCCAATAAGCAACAAAAAAGAAAACAAGCTCAAAAGAAACGTCAAAAAAGGATAGCTTTTTTTGTCAAATGAGACACAAAAAATGAACCAATAACGTTCCAACTACCTCTGGGAAAGTTTTTGCCCAATGAGACATGTAAATACTAGTTTTGTTAACGCGGTGCTCATATTAAATAAGGCATTTAAAGATTTCTCCATCAATGTGATTGATGAGCCAGCGATGTCAACCACATGTTCGAAGACTGGTTTGTGCCCATCAGGGTTTATTCCAAGTGTTTGGATTGAGATTGAGATTCCTAAACTATTCAAATTTATTTCAAAGTAATGCTATGAGCTAAACCTATATGCTCTCACCCAAAAGCATTATGGGATCCTTTGTATGGGCAACTTTTATTAAGTATTATCAATGAAAAATATTGAACATTTTGCATATATTCTTTGTGTTCATAGTTCTTGCCAACCTTAGACCTTTCTTTACATATTTTTTCACCCATATTATTTTTTTTCATATTTTTAGGTGTTCCAATGAAGATGACATGAATGTTTCAAAATAAAGCTCTAGAAATCAATTTCGTGCCACCGCTCTATGTTGGTGAGGTCGAATCTAAAGAGGATCTTAAAAAAACCCATACCCTTAGACTACTGAGACTAGTTAAACAAGAAGAAAAACAAATACTACCCCATGAAGAACCAACTAAAACCATAAACCTTGGAATAGAGAAAGATCAAAAGGAGGTTAAAACTGAAACCTCTATAAAGCCATTAACTTGAGCTGAACTAATAAGTCTCCTTCAAGAATATCGAGATGTGTTTGCCTGGTCCTATCAAGACATGCTCGGATTAGATACCAGCATTATAGTTCATAAATTTCTTTTCAAACCTAAATGCAAACCAATCCAGCAAAAGTTAAGGAGGATGAAACTAGAAATGCTCTTTAAGATTAAGGAAGAAATCAAAAAACAATTTGAAGCAAGATTTCTTAAAGTAGTCAAATATCTTGAATGGTTGACCAATATAGTCCCGGTACCTAAAAATGATGGTAGACTACAAATGTGTATGGATTACAAGGACTTGAATCGAGCTAGCCTCAAAGACTCTACCTTACATCGATACCTTGGTAAACAATACTGCCAAAATGCACTATTTTCTTTCATGGATGGGCTTTTGGGATATAATCAAATCAAAATGGTAGCTGAAAACATGGAAAAAACCACTTTCGTTACCATGTGGGAACTTTCTGCTATAAAATGATGCCTTTTGGGTTAAAGGATACTAGGGCAACTTACCAAAGGGCTATGGTAACATCATTCCATGATCTTATGCACAAAGAAATAGAGGTCTATATGAATGACATGATCACTGACATGATCGCCAAATCAACAAAAGAGAGTGAACATGTTGCCAATCTGTAAAAACTCTTTAAAAGGCTTTGCAAATACCAGCTTAAGCCAAATCTTGCCAAATGCACATTTGATTTCACCCCTAGTAAATTATTAGGGTTTGTTGTGAGCGAAAAAGGAATAAAAGTATATCCTGACAAGGTTAAGGCTATTTAAAACCTACCACTACCTCAAACTTAAAAGGAAATGAGAAGTTTCTTAGGAAGACTGAACTACATAGCCTGATTCATATCTCAATTGACTAACAAATGCAATCCAATCTTTAGGCTATTAAAAAAACAAAATCTTGGAGAATGGAATCAAGAATGCCAAAAAGCTTTAGATAAGGTCAAACATTACCTTTCAAACCCTCTGGTACTTGTGCCACTAGTGCCCGAATAACCACTAATCTTGTATCTATCAATCTTAGATAAGTCGAAGGGCTATGTATTAAGACAACATGATGAATCTGGAAAAAAGGAACAAGCTATCTATTACTTGAGTAAGAAATTAATAGAATATGAAAATAATTATTCATTCATAGAGAAGCTATGTTACACTTTAGCTTGGGTAGCCCGAAGGTTAAGGCAATACATGTTGTACCATACTGCATGGTTAATCGCCAAGCTTGATCCCACTAAGTATTTATGCAAAGCCCCGCCTTGTTTGAGAAATTAGCTAGATGGCAAGTTATACTTTCTGAGTACGACATCATGTATGTGACCCAGAAAGCCATTAAAGGCAGTGCAATAGCAAACTTTTTGGCAAGTCGAGCCATAAATGACTATCAACCTTTAAACTCTGAGTTCCTTGATAAAGATTTGATGTGCATATCTGAGGCAGAGAATGTACTTTGATAAAGCTTAAAACGCACTAGGGCATGGAATTAGGGTAATTTTTATCTCACCCAAGGGAAACCATTACCCTGTCACAGCTAAATTAAACTTTCACTATACTAACAACATAGCCAAATATAAGGCTTGCATCATAGGACTGTAGGTAGCCATTGAAATGGGATTTAAACACTGCAAGGTTTAGAGATTTAGCCCTCGTCATTTACCAACTATAAAGAGAATGGAAAACATGTGATGCTAACCTGATCCACTATGGAAATTTGATATCGAAGCTCAAGAAAGAGTTTAATGATATTAGCTTTCAACATCTACCTTAAGAAGAAAACCAAATTGGTAATGCATTGGGCACTTTATTTTTCATGCTTAAAGTCAATCGAGAATCAAACATTGCTCCTATCCAAATAAGTATTTATTTAACCCTGGTGCATTGCCAAAATATTTAACAAAAGAAAGATGGTTTGCCATGTATCATGACATCTTTCAATACATCAAGGATCAGTGGTACCTAGAAAGTGCCACTGAAGCTGATAAGAGAACCACCAAACAATTAGCTATAAGCTTCATTTTGGATGGCGGGGTTCTGTATAAGAAAGGCTGGGATTAGGTTTTACTCTGATGCATGGATATCTCTAAAGGCAAAAGAATACTTGAAGAAGTTAATAAAAAAATTTATGGTATGCATGCTAATGGACGCTGAATGGCAAGACAAGTTATATGATCGGGTTATTATTAGTTGACTTTTAAAAAGGATTGCATTGACTATGCTCCAAAATGTCACAAAAACCAAATCTACACTAATAAGATCCATGTCCCCCCAACACCTCTACATGTTATGATAGCTCCATGGCCATTTTCTATGTGAGGCATGGACATGATTGGATCGATTATCCCAAGGCTTCTAATGGGCATCGTTTATTTTGGTCGTGATTGATTATTTCACCAAATGGGAAGAGGCAGTTTCTTATGCCAACGTCGCCAGATCTATCATATGCAAATTTATGAAATGGGACATCATTTGTAGATATAGTCTTCCCAAACAAAACATTACTTATAATGCATGTAACCTGAAAAACAAGATGATGCAAGCAGTTTACTCTCAGTTTAATATTTAGCATCGCAACTCTGTCACATGCCACCTGAAGATGAATGGTGCAATTAAAGCAACCAACAAGAATATCAAAAAGATAGTTGAAAAGATGGCTAAAATGTACAATGCTTGGTATAAAAATTTGCCTTTTGCTTTGCATGCTTATCAAATGGTCGTACAAACTTCTACAGGTACTACCCTATTACCCCTGGTTTACGACATAGAGGCTATCTTACCTATCGAGGTTGAAATCCCTTCCCTTAGAGTTTTAATGGAATCACAACTTGAAGAGGCTAAAAAGGTTAAAAATCGATATGAGTAGCTTAATCCCATCGAAAAGAAAATGATCAAAGCCATATGGCATGGTCTGATGTATTAAAAATACATGATAAGAGCCCATGACAAAAAGGTCCATCTTTATCAATTTTGAGAAGGTGACCTAGTGCTCAAATAGATTCTACCGATCCATAAGATGCTTATGAAAAATGGACCCTATATTAGGAAGGGCCATACATGATGAAATGCGTATTCTCTGAGAGATCCCGAATTGTAACCGAGATGGATGGTAGTGACCTGTCCAACCCCATGAACTCTGATTCTGTTAAGAAATACTATGCCTGAAAGGACTTTAGGATGAAAACTTAAAAGGGCATCCTCTTAGTCCCTCGCCTACCACTCACCACAAAAAAGGAAAAATGCAAAACAAAAACAAAAAAAAAAAGAAGAGAAAAAAACTAGCTTAAGTCAAAAACCCGAAAGGGCAATTTAAGTGGTCAAACCTCTTCATTCAAACCAAGCCAAGCCCAAACCATCATTATCGCAAAACCTATCTTTCCCATATTCAAAACCCTAAGTTATAACCTAACCCATCGATTTTGTGTTGACCAACACCACCAAAACCTCATCCATACCTACACTCAAAAAAGGTGAATCGCCTAACTTTAAGGCCCCATTCCACCATGGGGGAATCAAAAGAATCTTCTTATGTGTTAGCCAACATAAAAAGGATTAATTGCTCGAGAAAAATCTCTGAAGGCAGTCAATGAAGAATTCATGTCATCTACATCAAAGCTAATTGATCAAAAAGAGTCCTCTTATCTCTTATGTATTTCAAACTTTTTCATAATCTCATAAGTTTGTCATAACTTGTGCCCTCTTTCTTTGAATGAAAGTATAACTATTTGAGTTCTTGCAAAACCTTGTTGTAATCCTGCATTTCGTGTTGCATTAATTGATAATGCTTGATAAATAGATAAAATTGATAATAGGATTTCCTAGCATTACTTTGAAAGATAAAACTTTGCAGAAACTTTGTTTGATGTTTAAATACCAACAATGAACTCTTAAGGCCATAACCGTTCTTACTTTGGGACCCTACATCTGGAAAATATGCTCAAAACCTTATCCCAATAAGTGATCATGGACCTCTCGTACCTTCAAAAAAAGGGACAACCTTAACATTTAAAGCCTCTAAAAATCTAAAGCAAGATTGAAAAACCCAGGGCAACAGGTCATCTTACCAAAGCTGAAGAAAGCCCAAAGCTAGCCATTGGATTAGGTCTTTTAAGTCATCACCCTTGTATCAATTAGGTAGGCATTTGCATCTTCATGCATTATGTAGCATTTAATATTTTATAGGTATCATCTCCCATATACCGAAGTTAAATTTATGAGAAACCTAAAGTATAATTTTTTTATTTCGAAAAACCTTAAAAGGCCTCAAGTAGGTATATTTGACCTTACAAGCTTATCAAAAATCATCCAAAAGAAGTTTCCCAAACTTATTTTCTTTCAGTCCTTAAAGAGCATAACGCTTATCAAAGCCACGCAAGCTGGTGGCAACTACCAACCTTAGTCTTCAAAGAGCAAGACACTTATTAAAGCCCAAACAAGCTGGTGGCACCACATAACCTACCTCAGTCCTTAAAAAGTAGGATGTTTTCTTACCTTAAAGCCCACCCAAGCTGGTGGCACCAATTTACGTTAGTTCATAAAGAGCTGGACGCCTTTCTTTACTTAATTTAAAGCCCACACAAGCTAATGGCACTTGTCTGCCTTAGTCCACAAAAACGTAGACATCTTTATTTACCTATCTTAAAGCTTACACAAGCTAATAGCATCTATTTGGAAAAAAAAATCAAAAAATAACCTAGTAGGGAGGTCAAACCCTACAAAACTAATCAAAATCAACTTTTCTGTGAGTTATTTAACCCATATCGACATGATACTAAATAACTCTCTATTTTTTAATAAGCATACAAATCCATCATCCCATCCAAACACAATAGTGTCTAATTATCTTTACCCTATTCTGAATACTTAACAACGACCAAAGATGGGTAGTTATAGACACTTGATTTTGTACGGGCCAATTTTTTGCATCCTAAGAGTTAGGTAAAAGATGATAAAATCAAGAAATAAGAATAAAAACTTAGGGACAACTGTCAAGTGCCCTGCAGCCAGGCATTATTCGGCAACACAAGGCTAAAGGAAAATTTTTTTTTGGAAAGGTCTAAAATGCCTATGGGCTTTGTTAAAGAAAAATATAAAATCGAGGCATCAAAGGCCTCTTTTCATCGTGTCACCAAGGTCATTCAAGTTAAGGTAATTAGAGAGGCCACATGTATGTGCAAGTTATATTAGTGCACGAGCATTGAGACGAGGCCTTTATGATGCAAAAAACTTAAATTTTCACATATAGTATCGATACTAAAAGGTAGATACCTGCATTTTTGTATCAATACCCAAGGTTTGGTATCGATACCTTGCTTGTTTGCATCGATACAAGCCTCGATAGTAGCTAAAGTTATGATTTTTGGCAAAATGTATCGATACACAAGCATGAGTACTGATACAAGTCCATGGAGTATCCATACAAGCCTCTAAGTCTCAAGACTGGAAATAATTTTGCTCTTAGTATCGATACATACCTCATTGTATCAATACTCAGGGGTAAAAAATTACCTTGTATTAATACAACATGTTTTGTATCGATACAGTAAGGCATTTTGCCTTGCTTGGACCATTTTTTAACCTTCAAAAATCTAACTCAAACATGTTTTTGGCACCAAGAAACCACCATAAAACATTGCAAACCTTGGCTTTGGGCCTATGATCGAATTTAAATAAATTTTAGAGCCCAAACAACCAATGCAAGGGTCACTTTCGCAACATATATGGTTGTAAGAGGGTGGTAGGCATATCGTCAGCTGGGAGGCTATTGCAATCTTTTTTCTCTCTTTCTCAGCATGACATAACCAATGAGAAGAAAACCAGCTGAGCATGGTAATTAGAGATATTCCCTGGTCTATGAGGAAAAATAAAAAATGCCCTTGCTTTGTCTCCTAAAGGCATTGGCTAAGCATTAGATTAAAAATAGGACTCTCACCCATAAAAAAACTCTCTAAGCCATAAAAAAAACTCTCTTAGACACCAATAGAAACACTTTCAATCATAAAAAAAAAACTCTTTGCTATCAAAGAAACTCTCCAACAATCCCAAAAAACTCTTCATCCATCCTCACAAATCTTCTATTAACTCCAGCTCTAATAACTCACCAAAGCACTGCTTCATTGCCTTTCACCCTCAACCAACCTCTGTTCAGATAGCTCCTCAAAACCACCACTAGAACACCTTCAAAAACTTAACCTTTCACACTTTCATCCTCAGAACACTCTATTAGCAAGCATATTACCAGAAAGCTTCTTTCTCTCACCCTTTTCTTGCTAAACAATAGCAAAATGAGGGAAGAAATTGAGCTTAAAGTTACTGCTTTAACAAAGAAAGAAACTTCAAGCTTTTGCTGGTATATTTTTTTACCTTATTCCATATATTTTCTATTTTGATCATTCATTTCATTTTAGTGAGCCCTTCATGCTGCCATGACCCTCCTAATACTTTCATGCATCTTTGTTGCCATGGTTTTGGTAGTCCTAGGATCTTGATGACCCTCTTGACACCTTGATGTTGTTAGATATATAAACTCACCATGCTTCATTTTTAGCATTGTCAACCTCTTTTCATACATCTTTTGCTATTTTTTTTCCATATTCACATATCCATTTCATATTTAAATGATCACTTTAATGTGTCTTAGGTATGTTAAAATATTTTTCTTATGTTTTAAGGAGGCTCCTGAAATAAAAATATTGTCTGGACAACCTCAACATCCATTCTTCTGTATAAACCTATATATATCACCTCTATGCACCCTATTTGTCATCTTGTCGCATCTATGTCACCCATTTCCATGTCAAAACATCATCTTTGCATGTTTGCATGTTTAATCCATGTTTATCTTTGTATATGCTATATTTTGTTCATGATATCTCCATCAAAATGTTTGCTTGTTTCTTACAAACTAATTTTTAGAAACATCCCCAAGTTAGATTCATGTTATCTTTAATAGATGAAGAGTTACATGGATTTAATGTTTTCATCAAATTAGTCTCCCAATCTTGGGGGCAAATCAACATTTCAGCTTTGGATTCATAGTGAAATAAGTTATTTTTTCAAAAAAAATCTTTTTTAATATTATGCTTGATCCAGAGTCTCGTGTTCCCTTTTATGACATGGTCAACAGGTTGTTCCATTGTCCTAAACTACTCTGGGATTATAGAATGAACTTATCAAGCCTGTATTACATTTTATCATGAATGTTCAGACATCCTGAACCCAAGCCTATCTTTGAAAAATCAAAATATCGAATAATCCCCCCTGTTTTTGCTTTGATAATGCTATAGTTTGAACTTAAAAAATCATTTTTGAACCACAAAACATTTTTTTTTATTTTTCTAATTTTTTTCCTTAAAGAGAATCGAATTACCTTTCTAAGGGCATCTTATTTGCCCTCAGATCATCTTAGACAAGGGAGTTATGATTTTTCAAACTTTTGCGGCTTGAAACCCTTGGAACTAGCATGCAATATTCTATTTGGGCCACTTTGGCCCATCAGATGATTTTTACAAAATTTCTAAATATTTTTTCAAAAAGATTAATAAAATACCCTTTTCAGAAAGGTATTGTCTATGATCTAACGATCAAGGAAAAGCTTAGAATGATTTTTCAAAATCTAACATGCCCTTTTAATTGTACATGAACCTAACTTTGAAAGTTAATTTTGCCTAGAAAATGATTTTCTAGAATTTTTGGAATATTTTTATATTAAACCTTGTTGAGTTACCTTTCCAA